>WOGP01000040.1:0-38983 GCA_015342065.1 Leptinotarsa undecemlineata
CATGCAACCGATACAAAAATAGAAAGCTGCTCTACCATATCTATAATAATAGGTCAAGATCATTGCTGACAAGATATTTTCACATAATTATTTTTTAGTTCAGATCTGATTTTTTTCTAATCTAATATTTTTTTGTTCTTTGAAAATATCCAAACATACTTATTCAGAAATTAAAATTTGAAGAGCTCTGTATATGTGCTGTGCTATACAATGAATTTCTTTAATGCTCTCACCCCTTTATTTTTGGAACGGGTCAACTCAAAATATTGAAATTGGGATAATGAAATTAATGCGTTAATACTTTATTTTGAAGTGAAATTGACAGATGAAACTTTCAAGATGGCGACTGGGCGCCATCTGGGAAAAAAATTAAAAGGAAAGGGTAGGTAAGTAGGTCTGAAGTGAGTGGGTCTATTCGACCCACCACCGCGACCCATAAGGGTTTATTGTGGCTCCCACCTATTCACACTCGTCCAAATAAACCCAGCTTCTTAACGAAGCCGATTAGTTTGTATGGTGAGTGGTCTTTCAGGTCAAATGGACAAGCACATATACCAATTCCAACAACCCGATAAGGTTTGTTGATAAAAACAACAAAAAATGTCAGTACGACAATGAACTACATCGTTCAGTTAGAATATTCTCATTTAGTTTTCGGTTTTACTAGTAGAAAGGTACAACGTCAAAAATCTCTAAAATGGTCAATTCTCGTCCATTGGAAGAAAAAAATTGAAGCGATTTTTATTTACGGTGCAACGCGTAACTTTCACGACACCGAAAGGATTTTCAATGAACATTTTCCGAATCGTCCTATATGTAGACAATATTTGAGAGAACTTGTATCCAAATTCACAACTACTGGTAGCGTACATAACAAAAAGTATCCAGGTCATCCATCCATTCCGGAAGAACAGCAAGTGCAAATAATTGGCGAGATGGTAGTAAATCCTGAACAGTCTACTTATTCCGTCACAAACAAAATTGCCGTTATTGAAGTGACACCAACCCTTACGTTTTCTGGGAAACACATACCCAATATCCAGAAAAAATTCACCTTTGGGCAGAAATATTGGGAATCCAAATTGTAGGATCTCTATTTTTTTATCAAAATTTAACAAGGGAACTGTATTTGAATATGCTAGAAACTACTGTTGACCGTCTCATCACTGACATCGTCGAAGTGAATCCTAATGAATTCGATATGGATATTGTATTCCAGCAAAATGGAGCACTCCAGACAAGTAAGAAACTATTTGGATACTACTTTTCCCGGTCGTTGGATTGGCCCTCCAAGTCCTACAGAATGGCCAGCCCGCTAGCCAGATTGGAAACTGAACCTGCTTCAATATTAGATATACGGCAGAGAATAATAAGTATTTGTAGAGATATTGAGGTTACCGTGTTCGAAAATGTTGGGCGTGAAATATCAGATAGGCTGTTCATATGTCAAGAAGTTCAAGGCAACCATTTCGAGCATCTTCTGAACTGACCTCAACCTTATTACCTCATATTACGTAGTTAAATGTCGATGTATTCAGGCGAAAGTTCTGCCATTTTGTAGTATTTGAAGATATTATTATTATATTCTAGGGTTGTGAAGCATTTGTCAGGAACTTCAAGAAGATGTGTCACAATACCCCACTTTCCATTTAATTTTTTACCAGATAGCACCTAGTCGCCATCTTGAAAGTTTCATCTGTCAATTTCACTCCATGCATTAATTTCATTATCCCAAATTTCAATTTTTTGAGTTGACCCGTTCAAAAAATAAAAAAGGGGGACTTTAAAGAAATGCACTGCATATTCTTCCTTATGTCTTCTAAAAATTCCAGAAAAGAGGATTGGAAGTATTATGATTGTTACTTCAATGTAATGAAAACACTTATTATGCCTAAGTTCCACTAGGTATTTTACCCGAAACGAAACTGGTCATAAAAATAAAATACCTAGTGGAAATTATACAAGTGTTTTCATTCATTACATTAAAGTGATCACAAAATAAACAAGTCATCAATTACACAGATTCTGATTTTTTGAAAACCATTTTGCTGGGAAAAACTTTTATGAAAATGTTTATATATTACCTAATAAAACCTCCCCATGCATTGTGAGCTCCTGTAGTTTTCTGTTGGCTGGGACTGGAATCTGTATTATTTGGAGTATCATTTCCTGAACCTCTAGCCTTAGCTCTAGCAGACTTGTACTTCTCACAGAGATCCTCAACTTTTTTCTCTAAACTTTCAATATTTGCCTGGAACATAAGATATATAAGTAAAACATTGACTTCAATTGTGAAATAGGTCTTATATCTTTATTTTCTTACAATAATAGGGAATAATTTCATGTATCGCATGAGTTTTACATATAATGTTCAAATATGTTTCAATTATATACCTTCGGTCTATTATAAAGTTTCAATATCCTAACACTTATATCACGAATATCTTCTTCAGTTGCCCCAAAGATCGAGAACCATGAAGGATTTTTAGGTAGAGGTAGTTTCAATTTTCTGGCAGTTAAGTATATGCAGGCACACGCAACAGTTTCTGGCTGATAGCGAACAAAAACATCAGTTCTTAATGAATCATTCATATAATTCCAGGAGTATTGCATCAATTTTTGATGATGGTGGAACCCCAGAACTTGAAGGTACATGACGATGATCTAAAAAATTACAAAGTACTTTTATAATACTTTATATCAAGTTGATTATGATTATGAACAACTTCTTAATAATTTAAATAAAGAATCATTTTTTTTAAATGCCATTTCAAAACTTAGAATAAGACAGTTTTAGATGTATTCAACAAATAGTCCAAAGCAAATTTTAAATCTTTCATCTTCAAATCATAACATGTAAGTTTTACAAGAAAACATATCTTCTAGAAGCTAGATGCCAATTTGAAATAATGCTGAACTTACAATAAACACATTTTCATTGCTTTGCATGTAATTTACATGAATATATGTTCCACTTGCTTCATTTTTTGTAACATATATTCAGTACTAAAAGTGAATTCTCATGACATAATATGTACTAAAGGTATTAAGTAGATGTTTTTAGAGTGTTTCATTTTTAGGCGATATTTTTTTCTTTTTTGCACTCGACTCATTGTGATTTGAATGACAACAGATTCTAGGAGAGGATGATAATCACGTGGAAGTAAATGACTATCATTTCTTTCTAACAATTTTTTGTGTAAAGATGGACATGTTGGAAGTGAAACAGCTTTTCTTTCCCAAAAACTAGTCCCTCATAAGAAATACCCCCTTTCAATTCTTATAAAATTTTATCTTGCAAATGAATTTACATTAACATCACCCATGCTTTAAATAACAATTTAATGAAGAGAATTAATGAATGCCTGGGAGTTAATGAAAACATTTTAAAATAGTTTTTATATTTTATGTGAAAGACAATGTAATAAATATTTTTATGAAGCAAGTAGAATAAACATTATTCAATTCATTATTTATTTATCTTAAATCCTGTCTTCAATAAAAATCATGACGGTATATTTATATCTCTAATTAACTTGCTATAACCACATATTTATGGTGGACATGAAATGTTTTATTTTTTCATGAAGTAGTAAATATCTCGTAAACGGTTGATTTTTGATATAGGAAATAATGTTTCATGAAAACGACTCAATATCATCTCGGAATTTCAAAACTATTTTAAAATACAGGGTGTTTCATTTGAAAAAATTGAGTTTTGGCCCATTTTTATATATTCAGAATAAGTCATTGATTCCGAACACCTTGTGTAACATTAAAGAAATTTTACACCAAGATAATGGAATGAAGTATTTTGATGAATAAATAATAGCTTATTTATGTATTCGAAAAATATCTCAAGAACTGTTCATTTCTGGTATATGTATTACATAAACTCATTCCTGGTATTCCAAAATGTGAAACCATACGGAGTGTTACATTTGAATTAAGGAAGTTTGTACTAACTTCCGGTTTAATTGGAAGTGTTGGAAAAACGTCATCATTTTCATTTAATAAAGCATATTAGAAAACCTATATTTGCCAATTTTCAGGATATGAATTCTATAATTTACCAAAATAGTCATCGCGTTGTACCATGTATATGGTAAAATTGGAAATATATGGTAACTTACCTTATGAGGGTGTTTTATATGGACACAAAATCCCAACTCTTTGAGTATCCGCCTTTCAGCTTTGATAACTAAATTTTTTAGATGGATGTAGCTCTGGTCCAATATAACGGGCTGAATTGGTCTGCACAAAACGAAAAAAAAAAAATAACAAAAATGAAGATTATTACGTTTCAATGTGGATTCTATAATGCTTTTTCTCTGAAAACATAACATTTAATCATCACAAAGTCCAATGTTTAATAAAGATATACTGAAGTCACCTGAACACATTTTTCCATTCACTCTTGTAGTATAATAGTTTCAACATTTTTCGGAATCTTGCAGATTGAAGACGAAAGGTTATTGAGGATTACTGTTCTCACTAATGAATTCAATTGACATGTAAAAAAGAATTGTTGAGAGGTTTCTGAAGAACAATGATTATTTTATAATATAGATAAGTCATCAGTGTCATAACAAAAGTCGATTTTTTTGTTCTCACTGGAACCTTTTTTACTCTAAATATTTCACAAGAACAATAAAGTGGTTTACTATTCACTTTAATGATGGTAGGGTGATCTGAGAAATAACTCAATCAAACAACCTAATAATGTAATTCAATGTAATGAGATTTGACAAACCCTAAAAGAACATATATACATAGGAAGTATGAAAAATCAATAATTTCCCAATTTTTTCTCGATTCTCAATATTGATTGTAATTGAACCTGCTTTGTTGACAATTCTGGTTTAATGAGGAACTAATGTTCAAACATGTTTGTAAGAGATCTATGAAGTTAAGAGTTTCAATTTTATATAAAATAGTTAAATTTATGTATCAAGAGCTAAGGTCTTCCTGAAATATGAATATTACTCTGAAAATGCTTACATAATAGAAATCCATTCAAATTACACCATCTCTTAATATTACTGGAGTTTTATCTCAACACAAACCCGTTATTACAACACTTCGACACGTGTTTCGATCACCAAGTGATCATATTCAAGAGGAAAATGATCTATCTCTTGGTGTTGGGATGAAACTCCAGTAATATTCATTACTAGGCCAAAGGTTCCAAACAGTGCGTCACAAGTAAACCATCCCTGATCACTTGGGCAAAATTAAACATAGATGTAAACAATATATGTACACTAGATATTTATGAGATAGGCTTTTATAAGACGTCAAGCTCATCATTCATAATTTAGAAATAACAGTGCCTTCAACAAATAATATTGAAATGATACATTGGAGAATTTTTTGGTAAGGCTGTCTACAATGTAAACGGAAACAATTTGAACAATGAAGCTACAACCAGTGATTGACATAATAATTACCAGAAGTATCAAAAACACTTGTTTCAATAAACGATTACTTTTTGGCATAAAAAAATATGTGGAAAATTAAACAGGAAAGAAGAAACAAAGGATTAACATCTAATAAATACCATTTCCCATATTCTAACTGCCTAGAAGTTTATTTCAACTCTGATGGTCATTATTTATTTCTGGAGTTGTTAAGGTCAATCCCTCAAGTGTGAATGTGCATATTCATTTTTCAATGAAGCAACCTTCTAATGACAAATCCTGGTTCAACAAATGATGTGGGCAAGCTCTCTTCTCTAAGAATCTGGACTACATATTAGGTGGGCTGAAATGTAGGCTAACAAACAGATGGCGCTACTGGTATTAAATCCATGATTTTTAGTTAACCATAACCTTCAAAAGACACGTAAAAAATTATATACCTACAGGATTATTATTTTGCGAGATACAACATTTTGAGTGCAGCAACTTTGGTTAGTATGAAGAAAATGGATAAAAATAAATTTCGTGTGTTGATAAAGCGTTGTGTGTTGTTGGCGAAAAAAATACTCTCGAAGCTAAGGCTTGGCTTGATAAAAATTACTCGGATTTTGCACCAGAAAAATCAACCGTTGAGAAGTGGTCTGTTAAGTTTAAACGATGTGACATGAGCACCGAGGACGATGCACGCAGTGAAAGCCCTAAAGAGGCTGTTACCGAAGAAAATATCAAAAGAGTCTACAAACTAACTTTGGATGACCTCAAAGTGAAGTTGATCAAGATAGCCGAAGTTCTAAAGATATCAAAGCACGAATATTTTGGTATGTGAAAGCTCTGTCCAAAGTGGGTGCCGCACGAATTCACAATCGACCAAAAACAACGAATTGAAGATTCTGAGCAGTGTTTTAACCAGAATTTATGCGTCGCTACTTGATAATGGATGAAATATAACTCCATAATTCCAAACCAGAATCAAAACAATCATCATCTGAGTGGACTGCACTTGGTGAACCGACTCCAAAGCATACAAAAACGCAACAGTCGGCTGGCAAGGTTATGTTATGTGCATTTTGGGATAAGCATGGTAAATTATTCATTGACTATCTTGAAAAGGGAAAACCATCACCAGCGAATATTATATAGCGGCATTGGAGCTTTTCGGCCCAATAAAAAAAAAAGAAAGTGCCGCTTCATCACGATAATGCACCATGTCACAAATCAATGAAAACTATGGTAAAATTGCATGAATTGAGCTTCAAATTGCTTCCGCATCCACTGTAATCACCAGATCTGGCTCCCAGAGACTTTTTTGTCCTCAAACCTCAACAGAATGCTCGCTGAAAACAAATGAAGCGCCGAAAAAGTCATCGTCGAAACTGACGCCTATTGAGGCTAAAGACAAATCGTACTATAAGAATTGTATGACCGCTATAATCGATGTAAAAAAACTGAAATAGTGAATATCAAATATAACGAGGGAATGTTGCAAAAGCCAAGCTTCGACATTGACCCCCGAATAAGCATAAGCTTTCTGTCCTTCTTTCCGATGGTTTCAATTACAAGCAGGAGACTAAAAGGTACCAGATTCTTAAAGCGGTGCATCCATGATAGTGTTACGTCCATGACCCTATACCAGACAGCGTATCGCTGATCCGGCCACCCCCAATATGGGAAATGGAAAAAGAAGCGCCAGTATAGGATCATGAAAGTAAAGTTTTTTGAATCTAGTATCATTCAATGTACTGTGGGTCAGACCCAATTGTTCTAGGATCTATCTGTTCAATGGCTGAAGTTACTAATCAAAATTTCGATTGACGATTCCACAAAGAGAGAATAGTTCAGTGGAAACAACAGCAACCGAAATATTCAATTTGGTGGTTCCACTATCTGCTTTCCTTTCAGTCAACAAAGTATCTCAACATAAAAAAGGTTTCTGGTCCTGATGAAATAATACCCATCATCATTCAATTCGCGGTTTTTCTTGATATATCCATGGCATTCGACTATATCTAGAATGGTGTTCAGTAACTAAACTTTGACATTATGTTTAGAAGAAAAAATTCAAGGGATAAAAATCAAGAGGTGATTTCATGTAGCATCCACCTCTGAAATAACTCAAACAAGAAACATTCTTGCACTTGATATTTCAAAATAATTTGGATATGCCTGGTATTAGGATTCACTAAATTAAATCCATGTTAGGAATCACACGTTAAAAGGTAAGACCTCGTTAGTACTTAGCTCGCACAAGTTTCTCAACTTCTGAGAGTTGTCGTTCGTATGGGGGCGGCAGCTGATTAACGGAAAAACAGAAACAGATTTTAAACAGAAAACAGACATGTTAAACTCCCAACATTATGGCTTGTCAGATAGTTCATCTCTCAGACACTTTCACGAAGAACACTTCTTCCCTAGGTATTTGTAATACTTTTAGACATATTTTATTGTACATTAGTAAATACATAAACATTAGCTGGTAATGAAAACCATGAATAAGAAGACGTGGAAGAAATGTTTGCTTAGAGTAACAGTAACCAAATAGAATTTAATGCTGAGAAAGGTAGCAGTAATTTTCCTCGAGAGAATAAATGTGGCAGAACCTGACAATAATATCAAGAATCACAATTCTATTGATAGCGGATAAATTCAGGACTTCCATATGAGAATGAAAGGAAAGTGATGATGTAAATGAAATGTTCAGTTATTGTTTTGAATTTTCTCATCCAATAAGGTTCAAGCAAAATTAATCGAAGGGTGTCTGAAATGTTTTTAACAAGAGCAATAGGAACAATAATCATATATCAAATAAGATGCTTCAAAAAAGTCAGATAAGGGAATGGTAATCAGTCTCATCAAAGTCGTAACTTGTCATGATATCTAACTAAGTAGCATAAATTGATGGATGTAACCATTACTATGTGGCAGGATCATCTTGAAAAATGAGAAATAAAACTTTGTTTTTTAATACTTTTATTTGTAACTTACGTTACTGCAATTTCGTTAGATAGAAAGTTTCATTTCTCACTTTTCAAGTAAGATAAATTTTATCAATCATATCGCAATGTTTCTCTCCCCATACAGTGTGCAAAAAGTTGTCAGTATAGTTTCAAAAATAAGGCTTCTTTAGGTGTAAACATCCTATCCCTGTCATTCCATCTCTGCACAATGATTTTCAACAGCAACCGAATTCAAAGTACATACATTGTGTGTCACTTGTGTTGTTGTATTTTTATTGAGATGAAGTTATCAAAAAATATTTCATATAGATGTCAATTCCTTTGGCTTTCTTAAAATATTCTTCATAATACAGAGTACCTAGTAGAATCTGCCGTCAAAGTTAGGTTGTTTTCAAATAGAATAAAATATACCGATTGCTTTTCCACATTAGGATTTTATCAGAATAGTACTTCCCCTTTTTAATGAACACTCCTTTAAAAAGGTCTGTTTTATTATGAAAATATTTCAAAAATTTTTGTTCAATATAAAATAATTTATTATTTTTTTTATAAAACTGGATGAATCGAATTTCAAGCAAATTTTCGAAACGGATCTTTTAAGAATATGCGGTTGTACAAGTACATATCTAGCGGTTCGAAAGTTATTACAAAAATAATCCAAATTATTTTCACTAAATTTTTCCAGTAGAAACTTCGAAAATAGAATTTCGGAGCTAAATGAATTCAAGACAAATTGCTTCAATTGCTTTGGGAATATGAAAAAATAAACTTTAGTAAAAACCAGTTCGAAAGACTCAATCTTAATGAAGACTTGAACACAATAAAAAACATAAAAATAGTTGAAAACTCTGCTAGAGAAATAATCTACAAGAGTTTATATCAACTGGATTTATTGAAAATTTTGGATCTAGACTTCCTATGAAATCACAATGTGGAAATCATTGGAAAATAAATGAAAAATATATTAAAAATTAAAAAAAAAATAAAAAAACATTGCCTTCAAGTTTCGACTCACCTAGTAATATAAAAAAAAAACGATGAAATTATTTTATGATGAAAAAACCACATTCAAAAAATATTTTCATAAAAAACACTTCATAATGAGTTTTGTACTAAAATGGAGATGGTTGAATAGATCCATATTTCTATGAAAATGAACTGCTCAGTACATAAACCATACAATCATAATTTTTTAAAAGTACTTTTTAAACAAAGCACAAATACAAAAATCAAATATACAATTTCTTTTCAAAAAATCTAACTTTGATACATTATTTTTCTTTTGAGTACCCTGTTTATTGGAGAACATTAAAAAAAAAGCCCACTGTATTAAGAATTCTATACGAAAGGTTTTTTGATAATTTCACTTCATTTTAATTTCTAATGGAAGTTCGATGTGACACCTAGTGTACATGAAACTTATTTTTAAGAAATATTTCTCGGCCTATCAGCAAAATCCACGCACACACTGTAAAATATATTTGAATGTATGAGTATAAGAAACTCGTTGAATGACTTGGGGTACTTCCAATTTGAAAATCATTTCCCATATTTTCGTGACCCCCATCCAAAAATCTTCCTAGTTTGTACATATAACCGTTTGTTATATTATTTTGGTCTTAATTTGAATTGTACATTACTTTCTCTAAAAATAATGAGGTCGCAGACTAAAGCAATGTACAGTTGCTTGGATTCTATAGAAACATACTATTAAACCCAGCCTAGATATGACCTAACGCAATAAGTCTATAAAAAATACTAATACATAGGAGACATAGATATTACCAGGAAAAGAAATAAGAATAAAAATAGAAGCATAACAACCAATAGAATGAAAAATAAGACATACTTATAATCCAGTTAGTTTGGTTAAGTAAAGAGAATGTAGACAAAAAGAAGATTACCATGTGGTTAGTCTATAACATTAAAGGAAGATTGCAGACTTGCCTCTCTTATATAGATACTTTCATAAGAATTATTTTCCAAAAGAGGTGTATTCCAGATATAGCTAGTAAACTAGTTTTGCATGGCTTCTTTTTTTCAAGAACTCTTCCATTTGTTGAAGGGTATCCTTGAGGATTAAATTTCCCCTGCCTGTTTATCCAAATAAATGTAATTTTTGAACAAGCTCTATAAAATATTTCTCAATGAATGCATATTCCACTGCAATGCCTTTTCATAGTAGTTTTCAAGTAGCCTACATCTATATAAATTAAAATTGGTATCTAACCAAATTCGTGTTCAATGAATGAAACTACTTTCATCTCATTTCATTGCATTCCATTTGTACATACAATTTTTCATCTCTCATACCTTTCCCAATATTTTTCGGAGAATATGGGTCCATCTCTTTAATATCTTCTACTGGGTCTACTATATATTGGTCCAAATCTTGTTAATCAGTAACCATTTTTAATCAGTAACCATTTATCACTTAACTTTTGTCCACATCAACTTCTTCATCATCTACTACAAACGTACAAAAAATATACCATATATGTCATTACAATTACTCAGAAACCACTAATTGAGTAAATAAAGTACTACCATATTTTCAAATTTGAAATAAGTTGCAATTTGTTTGACGCTAATGAAATTATAAGAACCATTTTATTCATTATATTATATCAATTATCGTTTTGTGTCAAGAGATCTATGAGCAATTGCAGTGATTTGTATAGAGATGTTAGAAAAATGCAGTATTTATTTTGGTTTATATATAATCAGAAACTGTACACTGAAATATCAATCAATATATTGCAATTGTTTTATCATACTAGTACTATTTGAGTGTTTTCTGGTGAATTTCATTAGTTTGGACTTCCATTTTCTAATATATGATTTGAAATCTCTGAAAAAACAAATGAAAATTAAGAGAATAGCATAAAATAGCATATTAAGGAAAAACCTTGAAATGAAATTACAATAAAATAACATTTAAGCAAAAAGTAAAAAATTGAAATGAAATAAAAATTAAAAGATTTAAAGGCAAGTTACTTCACGACGTTGATTTGTTAGTAGTCAGTCCAACACGTAAACGATTGTGGATATTAACAATCGAAACGTCGTGAAGTAACTTGGTTTGAAATATTTCAATTTTAATATCATTTTAATTGTTCAATTCTCAATTTTAATTTTTCTAATAGAATTTCATTACAGTGTAATTTCATTTCAGGGTTTTTGCTTAACATAATTGTTATTTTCAGCTATTTCTTTAATTTTCATTTGTTATTTCAGAGATTTCAAATCATATCATATTAGACAATGGAAGTCCGAACTAATGAAATTCACCATGAAACATTGTCAATCACCTTCAAACAAACGAAGTATTTTCCTTTGTGTCTTATGTGAAAATAAATGCAATTTAAATATTTACAAGAAATCAGAATATTGGAAAATATCAAATCTGTACACATCCATCTTTCTGGAATGCACAAGGAATATTAACTTGAGACCTCAACTAAATGAGTGAATCAATAATTCTTAGAGACAGCCAGATTGTACTAAGGGCATTGATGAGCTGAAGAACTGATTAGCTGACTATACTGGGTGGTAGAACACTCAATAATCAGTCACCAAAAATATGATTAGTGTGCTAGATATGTACCAACTTCATATGCATGCCCTGAACAAACTGTGAGGGTAATAGATATCGTTCAATAAGAAGCGAAGTATACAGATAACATATATAAGGGAATACACCTTCATGACAAAACCATCTGAGAAAAGAACTGAAAACAGAGCGGGGATCTGCTCAGAATAAAATGACTCAAAATCAAATTGAAAACCTTAGTTCAACGGAAAATTCTTTAGATATTTTAATAAATGAGTGAAGATTCATTTTTTCAATGTTTAGTAATATTTTTGCATATGGTGAAACAATAACCATTCAATAAATTGATGGATGTAGCCGTTACTACGTGGTAGCAAATCATAATGAAGAAAAGATAATTGAAACTTTCTATGTTTTTTACCACTTTTATTTGTAGAAGTTTGAAAATGTCCTTATAGGACGAAACTGCAGTAACGTTAAGTTACAAATAAAAGTGGTAAAAAACATAGAAAGTTTCAATTCTTTTTTCTTCACTAAACATTCTTTCAAATAAGTGTTCCCAAACCGAGAACTTTCGCCAACTGTGATCAATAGTGTGAATGATGGTGTCTCGTATTTATACTAACCACCCTTCGGTCCAAAAAGATGATATCTATCATCATTCAGCTTAACAATTTAGTAGGAAGTCAAAAAGTTTCAAGAAACTGATGGGGTTCCCTTGAAAATATTTTAACTAGTCAAAACTCTTTGCTACTCATTCCAACAGTAATTCCAAACATTTATTCTTATTATTGAAAATAAATACTAAGGGATAGAAAGTATCAACATCATTTTTTAAGGAATCTGTCTATTTCAAGGTTTAATGCCAATTAGTTTGAATCGCTTTAGGTCTCTAGAGCAGAGTTGTCCATTCACTAACGATTTTCAAAAATGTTCGATCTGAATAAAAAAAAAATGTCGATTAAATAGAATTGAACCTGGCCACTTTATGGGTATCTATGGCATCAAGCTGGTGTACTCTTTGAAATGTAAAGTTGAGCAAGTTTTACTACGTTTCATAAAAAACATCAACACCTATTTTAATCGGGGTAGCATTTCAATTCCCTGATGTTGAAAGTAAATTTTCATTTAAAATTTCTAATTCAACAAAGAAACGGGTTGCCTAGAATGAAAATGTGGCCATTTTGCCAGTTTGGCTTTCTAAGAAGGCGAACAAGTGCTGGGACAAAAAATATTTAGGTTTATCAAATACTAGTTATTACCCGCAGCCTCGTCTGCGTAGGATTAGGTTTGTCACATTGAGTTTCGTGACAAACCATTTCACACTAATAGTTACAATATTTTTCTAATAACAATTATTAAAAATATTTTTTTTTAATAACAAGTATCCTATGTTACTTCTAATACCTTCAAGAACATATATACAACAAAATGTCATGATGATAGGTTGAGTAGTTTTCGCATGAAATCGTAACAAGCAAACTTACATTCACATTTATATTAGTAGGGAGTAGGGATTCAGCTATATACAAGTTTGAAAACTAATTTTTTAAATAAATTGAAGGGAAATGAGAAATAAGTTGTTATAAAGAGCCCCTGTACTTTGTCATTAAAAAAATATGATAAAAATCCACATAAACCAACAAGAGAAACTGCCAACAAACACGATGTGAAAAAAGAACTATATATTCAGAGTTCAACTGATCCATAAACTAAACGAGGATGTTCCTAGACGGGAAGTCAGTGAAATAATGGAAGTGTCTGTAAGTGGAGGTAGTATGTGTGAAAAAAATTTGAAGAAACTACTTTCTTTCCAAATAGATCAATCTACAAACAGAACTGAAAAATGTGACAACGAAAAAAAACTTTAATGGATGATAGATGCAAACTCAATATCCCTCAAACTCAACCCTACATATAGATGTATATGTTCTGTATCTAATATAACAATATTACATTAAGTATATAGACTGTGAAAACTTTGTTATTCATACATCTGGGGCCATTTATATTCTTAACAAATATTAATGATATTGCCTCATGATTTTTTAGTACTTCTGTAATTTTTACTGTAATTGACATGTTCTACACCTGAAAAGGTTTTTTATTACAAAGAACTACTAAAGGAAATCTATCAATATTTTGGCAGGAATTATTGACGATCAAATCGTTGATCCATATTTTTTCAGAGCCACTGTTAAGAGTGACCTTCATTCGAAATATTTTTAGTTTCAATACTAAAACAACTTTCCGGGTAAAACCAATCCCAACGAAATTGTTGATAAAATTTGGTTCGACAGAATGGCCAGCTCGTCTTCTCAATTGAACTTCACTCTATTAAAGAGAAAGTTGAAAGATAGCGTTTTACATGAAACAGCCATTTGAACATCAGCCAAGGTACAAATGGATCGCAGTTGGAACATTTCATTTTTATACTGAATGTATAGAATAACTTTTTCGGCGATCCCGCAGACGACATTCTCATGAGGTGGAGGAATCATATTCATTTTTCACTCAGGATTGTCCTTGTTAAGGAAAGCTGAAGTCAAACGACGTTGCATTCCTACAATAACGCGGTATTGTATCCGTCAGCTTCTCACTATTTGCGGGCGATACAAGTATGATATTACAGAAAAAAAAATCTGAAAAGCTTTTCTGGTGTCTCAAAACATTTTTTAGAAGGAATTACTAATTAGTTCACTGCCAATCGACTCCAAAACTAGTAGCATACTGTTTTGAGCATGGTCCATCTACATAGAATACCTTAACTCCAAAGTGAGCAGGTCACTTATGTATAGTTATAATTAAACAAAATATTGATATAGCTGTTGCAAAAACTATTCATTTTGCTTATTTCAATAATTTGCTTCAATATGGAATAGAATAACATCAATCCACATTCATAATTCATAAAAGGTAATAGGCATCTTATTGGATTAGAAATCAAGGAGAATCTTTGCAATCTATATTTAAAGAACAAAAAATATTTAACAAATTTATAAGTATTCAAAACATGTTTCGTGATTCACAAAAAAAAAGAAATAGCTTGACACATTCTTCTGACGTGCATATGTATACGACTGAAATAAAGTATCTAGGCTACCAAATTATAATTATGAAAGAACACGAAGGAGACTACTATATACCAGTATATTCATATAAACATTAAAAATAGCTGTTACAGGTGGACTTTTTTCCAGTTTGTGTCTGAAAGTTGCTTCTTTGCATGATCACATCCATGTATAGAGTTACTTATTTTAAAATTACTTCTTTCCTTTCTTTGAAAGATTCCCACATTTTTTTGTATCAAGATGTAGTAGTAGAAAGCCAAAAATTTTCTTTCCCAAAAATTAATCACTTCAAAAAATATAACCCCTTCTATTCATATATAATCATTTACCGCCAAATTTCTCAAGGAGCTGTTCAATTGAAAATTCAAAGTATTTCTAAAGAAATTGCTACCCAATCATGTTTTTCATATTACTGAAAAATACTTTGAATACAATCCCTTGCTTGAACTTTTGTTAATGAAGTACCATCAGAAACAACTCAATTTCAGAATGTTGTTCTAGTACTACTTTCTTTAGTGATAAATCTTGTAAAAGATTACCAAAATTGGTAATGATTTCAAATACAAAAATAGTAAAAAGCATTTTGATAAACAAGCTATCATTTACATACCCTTGTAAGAAGAGAAAATTAAATGTAAAATAAATCAAAGCCATTAATTTACCACATTACACAGTAATTATGGTATGAAAGCTTTTCATGAGATTCACCTACTTAAATATTTTTTTAAGTAGTTATATCAAGTTACATATTGTATACTTGTTACCTTGATAGGACAATCTTTCAGATCAGTATGTAATGTAACAAATTACTGGGTTTTACTCAATGTAACATTTATTTTCCCCTACTTAGAAACATGTAAATTAAAGCTTGTTGTAAAAATGTTTTTCAATAATAATTTATTTTGCATGTTGTCCACAAAGTACTGAATAAATTCGCCCCGGTGGTACAGCCCATTCTCGGCACAGCTTTACCTTGACTTGAATATTTGGAGGTATGCGCTACTTTTATCATCTTACTTGTGTCTAAGGAAACACAGGCCAGGGCTTGATTTTAGAGTTTTCCTTCTCCTAGGCAAGTTACAAACAAGAGCTATTTCAACTCAGTTGCATGATTAGACCAGAACAAACTTTCGAAAATTGCAAGTTAAATAATGGCTTGTAATTGAAATAACATAAATGCCGAAAAAAAAAATGATTCGAAATCGCCACATGACATGGAATAGAAGCGTTCTTTGGCGTGTCACAGACTGCAATGCCTTCGAATCTGCAGGAACATTTAGGACTGTCAACTTTTGTACAGGCGGGGAAACATAGACACATGGTATTAACTTGAAGCTAAGCAATAATCCACGGATTGAGTATTTTGAGAAGAATCGAATCTCACAAAAGTTGTACTTTCACAAAGCGGTACCAAGAAAATGATTTCATATTTTCTGGCTTCATCTTAGCTTCTTTAGAATATTAAAGAACTTTTCAACTCCAAATAGTATATAAATTGATAGATGTAGCCGTTACTACGTGGTAGGATATCATAATGAAAAGAGAAATGAAAATTTCTATGTTTTATACTACTTTTAATTGTAACTAACGTTACTGCAGTTTCGTCCTATATGGACATTCTCAAACTTACTTACACAATAAACTTTATTTTCTAAGTAAGTTTGAAAATGTCCATATAGGACGAAACTGCAGTAACGTTAGTTACAATTGAAAGTGGTATAAAACAAAGAAATTTTCATTTCTCTTTCCAAATAGTATACAATTCGTTTGACAAAAATCTGATAAAATTAGTAACGTTAACCACTCTTTATTATAACACCAGCTTGCATACGACAAACACAAGCAATTGATTAGTTATCAGAGAAAAATGAAGAATTGATGACTTATTGCTGTTGGAGATTTCCAATAACGATGTTTCCTAAATTATCCATTCATATTGGAAAACCTGGAAACTGCTTTTTTTGGTGTGATGCAACAAATGAATTCTCAAATACCTCTCGGAATCGTGTAATGGATTGTGCTCACACTTAAACTGAAAGATGTTGCAGTATACAACAACCTATATTGAAATATTTTTATGTTAGCCACCTACTCCTTAAATTAACCATTTGAAATTCTTACGATTATAAAAACAGTGATTCACCCAGAAATCAATTTCCCAGGCTCAAGAATGTTTCCTTTATTTTAATGATTAGTTCAAGTGTGCTTGCATGCAATCAGTAGGTTGTACTAACAAATAAAAGGTGTAAATCTAATGTCTTTCATGTCAATTATATGACAAATTTAGAGAAAATCAAAAAAAGCAAAATGAAAGTTTGTGAAAGATATTAGTGAAATAGTTCTCCTTGTAGATCACTTTTACAAGTAACAATAAGAAACAGGTAAAAATTTTATGTAGTCATATCGACCAATTATGTGCAGTACAAATAATAGCTGCTAACAGTTTACAAAATCAACATGTCAAGATAATTTTTTCTCAATATCATATAAAAAAAAAATGGTGAGAATACCCCATAACTATCTAGATTACTCCAAGTTTGTTCAATAAAGCAGTTCAATTAAAAATTCTTCAACAAATCACTACAAATGCATATATGTCAACAATAAAGCCGCCAAAAACCAACTGCTTCCGATCACAACAAATCACAAGAAAGAATCTAGGATAGAGATACCAATTTTGATGAGGTCTCTACAATTAGCTTGTCAGGAATGAATTTTCAAAATAGATAACACAAATGATCAATACATTCTCATTTCGTTGTGGCATTAAATAACACCGAGAAATGAAAAATAAAAACTCAAAAAAGAACTTTTGTAATTAACTAATTTAAAAGATCTCCATTTTAAACAATATGATACAGCGCATCGACAACCGATGAAAATATTGGGAAAGTGAAAAAAATTATTATGGATAATCGTAGTATTACTAATAGAGAAGTTGCTGAGGATGTCGGCATATCGGTTGGCTCATGTCATGCAATTTTTTAGTAAATTTTGGGCATGAAGCGTGTGGCTACGAATGTCGTTCTAAAATTGCTGAATTTTGACTTAAAATTGTCACATGGTCATAACTGGTGACTAATAATGGGTATATGGTTATGACATCAAAACCAAAGTTCAATCATCCCAATGGAAGAGCCCAGGAGAGCCAAGACCAAAAAAAGCATGCCAAATTCGTCAAACGTCAAGGTTTTGCTCACCGTTTCCTTCAATTACTGTGGCGTAGTGCATTGCCACATGGTCGTACGGTCAATAAGAAATACTATCTTGAAGTTACGCGCCGCTTGCCAGAAACAATACGAAGAAAACGTCCGGTTTTGTAGAAAACCAACTCATGGCTTTTGCATCACGATAATTTCCCTACTCACTCCTTATTGTTAGTAGTTTTCTGGCTAAAAAACACCGTTATCATGCCTCGGCCATCGTATACACCAGCTTTGGCGCCTTGGAACTTTTTTCTGTTCCCAAGATTGAAGAGATAAAAACCGAATCGCTGAGTATTCAAGGGTATACCAAAAAGTGCATATCAGAACTTTTTTGAGAATTGTAAAAATCTCTTGTAGTAGTGTATATCTGAGGGGGCCTACTTTGATGGGGACGAAACAGAAATTGATGAACAAATGAATATTTTTTGAATTAAAATTCACTTAATTTTTTGAACAGACAGCATATTATAAAATAGATAAAAAAGTAATGAATCTACTATGGTACAAAACTGTTTTCGTCCAAAGTTTTTGACATATTTTGAGAAAGGCAGAATCCCATACTTATGTCTCGATTTTATTAAAATTCATGATCAAACTGTAACTAAATATATTTTTTTTATATCTGACAGAAATTTAAAGAAATGAAACTCATGATAGAAAGATAGAATGTAGTTTACCGTATTATTGACAAAGGTTGCACAGTAGCAATTTGAACAAAAGAAAAGACATTTTTCAGTATTCCTTATATAATGAAGAATGTGCTTTACATTTTAAAGGAAACAAAGCAACAAATAATGTTCACTCCATTACTTTTCTTGCTCATTTGAATACAGATTCTATTTATGATCCAAAATTGGATATTTCAATTAAGGATGATTTCAGTTTTGACAGTGGATCTCCCCATATCAGTAAGATGGTTTACATATTGTTAGTGGTAGACCAAAGATTTCCACAAACACCCTCATAAACATTTCTTGATGTTGCTTTATGTGATAAACTAATTATCTATATTATCATGAAAAGATGGGCAAAAACAATGATTAAATTTGACTGCGGTTTTTGTAGAGAATGCGAAGGAATTGACAAATGACACAGTTCCAAAGTAGCAAGAGAATTAATTGCCTAGTCTGTAAGTATTCACCGCTGATTATTTACCTTTCCTCAATGGAAAAGTATCCCAATGTATCTTTTAGACCTTCGTGACTGTTTGGTCATCATTACAAATTGCTTGCAAAGTTCAAAAATTATAGAATACAGAGCAATGTCCTGAAGATACTTTTCTGAAAAATCATCAATGTGAATATTTTCTTATTAGTCAATGGGCTATGCTTGAAGACTGGCAGTAAACAAATCTAAAGAAATGAACTTCAAACGTTCAAACCAGACTCGGATATACTTACACATTAGGTTGAATGGACTGACGCCTATCAGAGAACAACTACTCCACTGGATAATACCACGAACGGCGTTGGATTATATCCGACAGGCGTCAGTGTAGGAATCTTCACAGAAATTTTCCTGCATATGCAATTGGCAATACAACTGAAAGAGTCGACCTTCAATTTTGGAACAGGCACACTTGCAGACCGGTTTCGGGCCCATTAGCCACTCGTCAGTGCAAGATAGTGGCCATCATCGACCATCTAATGGACGAGATACTAACCAACTGCATATCCGAAATTTGCCCGATTCCTCCGAATAAGAAAGAAAAACTTTCTTATTAGTCAGTGAGCTATGCTTGAAAACTGGCAGTAAACAAATCTCTAGATTTGGGATATATGTAAATATATCAAGCATAAACAACATTGTCAATATGAAGTTGTCGTTTGTATTGCAGTACCGCAGGCCTCTAAGTTTGGGCGGATAGTGTTCATTATGTATGATTTGGATAAAATAATGTATATTTCTTTCATCATTTATGCTGGAAATAGCTCAGCAACTGCATCTCATAAAAATAATGTTACTCTTTCCTCACATTTCAAAAATATCACAATTACCTTCTTTAATTTCCATATTGAAATTAATAATAATCAAATAGTACAAAACTGTAACTACATAAAATATATGTATCTATTTTGATACTTTTTTTATTTACAAGAGTTGTAATGGAACTGCCTAAAACCAGATGAAAATTCATCATAACTAATTCAAAATAACACTTTATTGGCTCTGGCTGTGGAGTTTACTCCAGATCACTAAGCTCAAGGATTAAGTGGGGAGTGGGAAAAAATACCAGTGTGGTTCAAACAGAACTGGCTGGTATCTCAACCGCCACAAATGAAATAACCAGGAAAGGAATTTCTGGCAAAAACATAACAATCTGCACTGATATTAGCCAAGCCCAATTAGCCTTGAACAGACAACGTGTTACCTCAGGGCTAGTACTAGAGTGCCACCACGATTTAGCCAAAGCCTCAGTAGATAATAACATTATCCTGATGTGGGTTAAATGGCACGACAGGAGTAAAGATAATCGCTTTGCAGACTCTTAAGCCAAGGAAGCGGCTGGACTAAGAATTTTAGGACCCAGTGACACTTACGCCTCGATGACTTCCACAATTGCGGAACTACCCAATCGTCACACCCATACTTAATCCCTAAAGAGATGGGATGAAATCAAAGGATGCAGTCTTGCCAGTATCAAGAAACTATCAAGTAACTATCAAGTCTTGCCACTATCAAGTAACAAGAAAACAGTATCAGTACCCTGGGAAACTGACGCCGAAGAAATATCTGGCGATCACCAGGAAAAACCTACGCTAACAATAGAATTTCGACTGGCCAGTCAACTAAGGAAACACTTCCATATTATGGAGCCAGTGGACACACCTTTATGCAAGATGTGAGAACAGGAAGATGAAACTTGTCAGGCATGTCTTATGTGAGCGTCCGGAGTTATTGTTAATAAGAGAGTGTGTGTTAGGCAAGTCTTGGCCTCCACCTGCCAATATAAAGATGTCTCCTAGTGACCTGTCCACCTTCCTGGAAATGACAGGAAGTGGTTAAATGGGTCACACCGTGACCTAAGTGCTGTGGGCCTTCAATTACCCTCCCTACTCTACAGATACAGAACACTTTATTGGAGACTTTTCACTTAATGGTTTACAAAACCGCAACGCATATTTCACGATTTTTAACAAGAATTAGATAACAAATGTGTTATGATCAAGTATTTTTTTTTGAGTTGATTCTCATAAGTAAATACTGCTTCTCAGCTCTGAAAATCAAACATATGAACCGTTATAGGTGTTTAAAAAACACTTAGTTGTGAATCATTCAATAAATATTTGTTGACGATTTACAGGCAAAATTGAAATACAAATACATTATTCTTGTACTGAATAATCTGAAGACACGTATAATGACCTATTCTTTTTTCTGGGCCTTATAAAAAATAAAATTGAGATGGTTTCTCTGAGACGAAACGTCAGGTTAGAAATTTGTAAATGACATCTTGTACAGCTTGAAAAGTGTCAGTGCTTTTTGGTATCTTCTTGAATAACGCAAGAAAAAAATAAAAAGAAGTAGTCGAATTTTCGTTTTTCAAATATCTCCGAAACTAATAGGAATTTCCTAAATTTTAGAAAATTAAATAAGCTGCAAAATTGACAACTTTTTTCTAATTTGAACAACTCTGTATCTCTCAGTTTCCAATTTTCCCATGCTGGCCATCCTTATCTTGGACAGACAGAATAGTTTATCTGTTTCCAGTCAACAGTGATCTGGTCTAGTGATTAATAATAAATGGAGCAGTTTCTCTAAGAAAATTTTTATTGTTCACTGTAGACGAATCTCTTTTCTGTAACACATTTATTTAATTATTAATGATTGACTTGTACTTTTAGAACCTAAAAAGATAAAAATTTACTAGGGTTATGGTCCAAATTGAATAAACCAATTGAATTCGGTAAAGTAACAACTGTCTCACTGTTTCAACTTTAAAAAAAAACATTTAGTTAAGTTCACACAACTATTTTTTTAAAAACTCTTCCATAAATAAGAAAAGTATGATTGAAGCATCTAAAAACTTTCGGAAAATGCTGGCAAATACTGCTAAAGTTATGAATAAAGAAAAAAAAGTGGTTTGGCTTTATGTAAATATCTCAATAAAACTATTTGAGATGTCTGAAATCTGAAGCAAAGAACAGTAAATTTCCTGAAAAAATCACACCTTCAGGAATTAATTATACCTGTAACTTTAATTATTTTAATTTTGAGTTGGGCTTAAAATAGATAGTGACGCTTCTGTGTCTGAATGAAAGACTTGAACGTTTACGAAAAAAAGTGATTTTTTAAAGAAATGTTTCCTAAATATTTTTTTATCAACAAAATTATTGATGCATTTTTTGAAGTAAAAATTAAGAAACGATTTTTTCTTGAAAATATTTCTTACTGAAATATCGATATTTCTTAATTCCTTTAATGAAGGAATTACAAAATTATTTATATTTTTAATTTTGTTATGTTTTCGTTAGTCGACAAAAACGTAAATTTTTTTTCCAATGGGGATATTTTCAATTCAACAATAACTCCAAGAAGTGAAAAGAATCTCAGGTTTTCAATTTGAAAATTGTCTGGAATTTTATATTAACTAGCAGCCAGCTAAAATTAACTGATTAATAAAAGTACTTGAATTATGGCAGTACAAATATTTGCCAACAAATAATTAATAAATTGAAGAATGTAGCCGTTACTACGTGGTAGGAAAGCATAAAATGAAGAAAAGAGAAATTAAACTTTCTATGTTTTTACCACTTTTATTTGTAACTAACTTTACTGTAACGTTAGTTACAAATAAAAGTAGTAAAAACATAGAAAGTTTAATTTATCTTTTCTTCCTTAACAAATAATTAATTATTCATATAGATAGTAACATTTTTTCCTTAATATTAATATTCAATCCGATAATTTTTTTTGTTCCAGTGTCTAATTCAGGCAATGTCCATGAAACTTGACCCAAGTTCCACCTCAAAATAAAAATTATAAATATTTTCAATTCAGTGAAACTTCAGGCTCTTTAGATTTCAGTTTTTGAGGGATTTGCACAAAACTAACATATTTTTTCCTTCTTCGAAAGTTTCATGGAAGTTTTAGATATTATTTTAGATCATTTGACGTCTTGATTGTAGATTTCAGTTTTGGATGTAGGTTGTTGATGCAATGGCACCATTAAATGAACCAGACTAATTTACTCCACTGAGAGATCCACTTTATAAGTTAGACTTCATTCTTCTCTCACTCTTACTGGACATGCTTTATGAATTTTCATCAAGTATCGGCAAATTTCATCTAAATCCACCTTTTATATCAAAAATGTAAACAACTGTCACGATATAACAAAAATCTTAACATTTACAGGGAAAGTTCTACCCAGAATTATGAAAAGGTTAATGATTGGGCAAGTATTTTGGAAAACGTTATAATTGATCTGTTGTTCACAGATGGGAATTTGAATGAACTCGGAAGATGCACTTAGGACCCCCATACACATATATGAAACATTTATAAGATCGATCATATGATTATACATCTTTAATCTATAATACAATCTTCCTGAGAGAAATCCACTCTTCCACTACCCCTCAAACCAACTTTACAACACTGTTGATCTCACCGTCACTAACCTTCGGTTATAGAAACTCCAGAGCAAGTCCGCCCACAAAACTAACAACCACTGAGAGAGATAAGCGAGAATAGTTGAAAAGTCAAGTTACATAGTGGACAGTTTGTATTTAAAATTGTAAATTATTACAGTTAGTTTGTCTAGGTACTTTGAGGGATATTATTACCCAGTGACTACTGTCTCACGGTAAGGTAAGTGGTCACTGAATTTGAAAATCATTCGTTAAGAATAGTAATGCTTTTTTGATGTCTCACTAGCATCAGTAAAGTAACCAGAATTTTTACCAAAGACAAGAATGGCATTGTCAGTATTGACAATTTTGACAAATAACCTTCAATTTCATGTTTGCTCACTACCACATTCCCAAGATCTCATTCACTGAGATTAGGTTATGTCCGCCAATTAGTTATATGGGAAGTGATTTTCCAGGACAGATGACAAGAGTAGAACTCTGCCAAACTCTGAAAACCTAAATGCCTTGGTAGATTTAGCAAGAAGTTAGAAACCACTCTTGATTCTGTAAGGCACTAATTTTAAAACCTTCTCCATAAACTTTATTCAGTAATAACTTGAGGAAATTTCAGCAACTCCATCGAAAAATTATTCATTTCCTATGGATTCATAACATATTACAAATCCAATTTAGTTTTTTTTTATTTGTATGTAAAATCAATTTATGAATAGTTAGCAGAAAAGTATATTTTTTTATGAACTCAAAAACAACCATTTGAACTTGACAAAACTCATTGATAAATAATTTGTTGATCTCAAGTATATTTTGATTGTTTTTTTGTCTACTTCTAGTTTTATTCGTGAATTTTTTCAGAATTCAAAAATTTTCAAAGGCAAAAAGTATTTCAAGTGAGCATTTTAAGAAATCCTAAAACTTTCAGTTTTGAAAGATGTGTGTATCAGCAGTATACAGTTTTTCTAATCTCATTACTAAGTATAAGGTTGTTTGATAGTTTTTTTACTCTTACCCATTATATAATTTAAAAAACCATTTCTCTTGATCAACCTACCTTAACTAGTCCGTGTAAAAAAAATTACTTTTTTTGGGCATTACACTATAATGAACAGAATGACAGGCTAAAATAAACAGATATTAGAAAATCATGTAAAGTACAAAATGAACTAAAAATGCGTGATTTTTGCATAGTTTTTGCTTCATGTTAACTATCTATACAATTATTCAATATAAATATCTTGTATAGAAATAACTGAAAATGCAGAAAACTATACAACAGGCTCATCTACAATACTGTTGGCTTTACGTTACCTGACATTTTGATATAACAGCTGTCACTCCTCAATAACCTTCGTGGAAATACTCCGGCTTGATCCTTCTTGGTACAAATTAAAACTACTTAAGATTCCAAAAAATGTTGAAGTATATTGTTATTCTCACCAATAACCGTCAATCTAGGTGGAAGACGAACGGTAAATTTGTAGTAGCTTTCATGTCTGGTGGTCTTTAAAGGTTCCACTCAGCTTCATGAAGATTTTTCACACACAGAGGCCCTTTTGAGCCATTAATTGGAGCCTCTGTAAATCAACAATGCTATTTGAGTAACATTCTAAAGTGACGAATACAGAATAACCAAAAAAACGAATTACTGGTCAGGTTTTCGAAATTTTCAATTTCATCGAAGAAATCTACAAATCCAATTTTGTTTTGAACTTTATATAGGATTGCCAATACATGCAATATGTTTAGAAGATCTCAAAATAAATGAACCATGATTTTCATATCCTATAAATATCGCTAAAAACAGTTAAGATAGGAATTCAATAATCAAATTATTCTATCGTGTATTCATTGTTGAATAAACACTAATTTCTTCATTAAGTTCCAAAACATTCGAAACTTGTTAAAAAAGGAAAAAAATACCATTTCAATGAAAGCTTTTTGAAAAAATATGTTAATTGATGCACTTTTGCTGTGAGTTGATAAATTTCCTAATTTGTATTATACATAAAAAACGATTTGCAAAGAAAAAAAGGACTGATCCTAGTTTTGTAAAGAAATTTTTTTGAGTGTAACTACTCATATCTGATAAAAAACTGAAAACGATGACTGCATAGAGTAGTCTGAACTTTATTAACAAGTTGTTATTAGGAATATAAATAAGAATGGTCTCACAGGTTATATCAACATTCAACCATTAAAAGTTACTCAGTACTTATTCATCAAATTTGCTCTTTACGATTACATAATATCACTTGTTTTGTCTTTAAATCATGCTTATGAGGGAGTCAATTATTCATGATGTTTTAACCATCCACTATTTGAAAAATTGATAAATTTCAAGACAACACAGAATCAGTTCAAGTGTATACCGAAAAATTTCACTATAAATATAAACTTTACCTATAAATGAAACAAACGAAAATATAAAATGTATACACTGAGTTTTCAAGTAAAACTTTGTGGGATTTTCACTTAACAGTTCACAAAACCGCAACACGTGTTTCGCTATGCAATAGATTCCTCAGGCATGTTCATATGGGTATGAACGCCTGAGGAAGCTACTGAATAGCTAAATACAAGATGCAATTTTGTAAACTGTTTACTAAAAATCTTACAATATAGTCTTACTTGAATAAGTTATGGATTTTCATAGTATTGACCTATTCCATCACATATTATATACTTAGCTTTCTTCAGAAACTATGATGTTTCGAAATCACTCTATTTCAGTTGTTTTTAAATCTATTATTCATGGTGAAAAATGCTTTGGTGGACAAAAGAAATCTACACATTATCAGCCAAGACATTTATTACCAAAAATTTACGAAGGTTTTGAAAACTTAAAGAAACTGCTTTCCCTCAGAATATCAAATGGGAAGGGGATTGAGTGGCACATCATTTTGGAGGGCATTCAATTATCTTTTCTTCAGTAACGAAGTTTATAATTTTTTGATGAGCAGGTTCTCAAAAATATCGTTCTACACTTACAGAAGTAATTAGAACTGACCTTCGCTCAGGTGCATGGTTATAAGATTAGTATTCAAGCAATTATTATTGTAGTGACTCTCTTATCAGTAGAACTCATTAGATGAGGTGACACTTTTTCAATTTTTCATCAGGGGCAACATTAGCCATTAGCCCCCAAAAATTAACATCATTCGGTGATCGTAGTGCAGAAATCCAACAAGTTGGCCTTTTTTTTGGTACTTCTGCTTTAAAAAGCTTTGTTTTTTCATAAAAAAATTGTTCAACAAATTTAAACAATTCGGTAGTATTGTTGATTCAGTTTCATTTGTTGAGCTGTTCAGTGATACCTTTAATAAGTGTATAAACGGTGAAAATAGTTTACACTCTTCGAAAACGAAACAAAATGATTTTTATTTATGGAGAGCATTTTTTTTAAAGAAAAAAATCAAAATTTGCTATTTACAGTTACATATTTCTTCATAGTCAATATAATCATCTTTATGGGCAATAACAAAAAAAAACAAGAGTACTAAACAAAGAAGATGATAGAAAAACAGAATTTCCTGAAACCATGACTCATCAAGAAATGGCATCCCTAATATACTATCAAATAAGAGTTCCAGCGATGAATGAATATAATTTTGAATCCGTTGTTTATTAAACACAATCTGCTGATATTCATGAACCTAAAGGACGAATTACAGCAGCATTATGCTCAATTCTTGAAGTTTCCAGAAATGTTTGAGAAGAGTTGAAAACAGACTTAATAACCAACAAATGAAAACGTACAACTGCGAACAATATATATTTCTGTTAGTCAAGGGTTGGAATGATGCCATCTACTCTTCTAACCATATCTATCAATAGTAGAGTCAATACAATATTTGTTCGAATTCTAACCTGAAAGCCATGCATCCCAGTGCAGGCAAGTTCCAATTACTTTTGTAAATGTAGAACAGTATTTTTCGGAAACTACTTGTCAAAAAATAATAAACTGAGAAATAACCCATTTGATATTATGAGGGAAACATCTACCCCCTCCAAGGAGTTGAGCCCATATTTTCAATTGTTCAATATAAACATGAAGTACCTACTTATGTGAGAATAGAATAAGAAATTACTCAAAAATGGATAGAAAATACATAATATATACATATATTAGAACAGTAACTTTTCGGATGAAACTTTCAGTTTCCTATTTGTTACACTTGAGCAGATTTTCGTTGACTCACATTTATTTTTTCAATAATGCATAAAACATCAAGAATCACATGTCATTATATTTATGTTTATTAGATGCCTAACACCAAGACAATAGACACAGAAAATGTTGGTCTTCTGAGAAATTAAGATGACTTGAATGTCTTGGAGGGCTCTAATAAATAATCAATATCAGACTGCAGTCAAAATTGTATAAAAAATGTTTACCTACATTTACTCAGTTAAAACACCTAATGATATGATCTGACTAAATCAGATATGTTTGAACAAAAAAATTATAGAATTGACAATCCTAGTATTACTACTCAGAAAAACCTTTCTCCTTCTTCAGTTAATAATTACCTTGATATTATAGCTTCGCAAATCATTTGACAAATATCTTTTATCAACAAGTCTTTACCAAGATTAAACTAAGCCTTAAATATCAACTGCTATCACAAATAAGTGGCTTTTTAGTGCTTAATAGACATTATTCACTGAATGATTTCTCAAAATATAAATAGAATTACTTGAGGACCTCAAAAAACAATTGGCCATAATGTTCAGGTAACTGAAATAAATCTATTAATTCTCTAAAATTTCACAAACAGAAATATATAAAATGATAAATGTGTGATGGAACATTGTTCAATGACTGAAATGTTATGTTCAAGATGTCATAAAAAATATCAATTCAACTTACTTGTTCGAGTTGACTTGTCGTATATGGGTAAAGACATTGATTACGTCTCTTACTGTCCTTGGTGCCTCCTCGATTTTGGAAGCCAAGCAGACACAAGCCATTGCTGTGTGCTCGACAGGATGACGGACTAGGCTCTTGGAGTAATAGAATCGCTGCAGAAGAACCTGCCCACTAGCCATTGCAACCTAAAACATATCGGCCAAACCCATCAGTAATAGATATATTTATTTTAAAGATTATGGATAGGCCGAACTTAACCTACCTGAGGTAATTTCAACAATATTCCAGCAGTTTGAATCAATTCACAACCATAAATACGCAAATCTGTCTCTGTGTCCATACCAAGCCCATCCAATTGTGATGGTGTTGGTGAAAGCTTTTCCTCGGGCAACAACTGATTTTTTAAAGTGATCACTACTTTTCCATAAGCTGTCCCATTGTTTTTAACACTATTTGGTAAAGGATCGCTTTTTGTCGATCCCATGTTTAAAACCTCTAAAAATTTTTAATACGATATCAAGCACAAAGCACAATTAGAACACTGAATACTAAATGAAAATGTCGAAGTCCAAGAAATAAGACAAAATGGACGACAATTCGACAATTACGTCATAGATCTTAGCTAAATCATTCATTGTCGCCAACATACATCCAAAAGTCGTATTGTGATCAGTGATATTCTTTCGGAAAATGAAATTGTATTGAATATTTTTCAAAAACTCCAATAGGACAGGGTTAATATTTAGAAGGGATCAAAATAAAGGCGCCTTTAGACGAGGTGATACCTGCACGTTGTCATGAGTTCATTCAGGTTGGAGCCCATCTTCCATACCCTTTTGGCTGATCTTTGTCAAAGAAGGACAAATGGGTTCATGACTGAGGGGATGTTGACGGCATGAGGTCCTCAGACATCAGTGCCGCCTTTCACAGGGTACCCCTACTTGGCTGGGGTGGGATGGATGAAAGATCGGTTCATCCTTTAACGGAGGACATGAGGGCCTCATTCTACAGAGTGTCGGGGCCTTCTATATCGGAAGGGGTCATCTACAGCATAATCTATAGCTTCCCTGACTAACACGAGGTGGTACCTGAAGAAAAAAAGCATATATGGATTCTAACAATGTTGGCATCACTGATTGTGTTACAATGATGTAGAAAAACCCTCTTCGATCATATTTATATCAGAGGTTTTGTTATAACAAATGTCGACTTTTTAGTTCGATAGAAAGGAGCGGTTGTTAAATATATATTGCTCCGTTGACTCTGTGGACACGTGTATCAAATTTGAATAATCACTCTCGTCCCCTTTTTTCAAAACTGAACTTGTGACCGAACATACCTATTAATGTTAATGTCATCTGTCAGCCTGACGTTTTAGTCAGCTTTTGTTGTTTCTTGTATTTGTATTGTATATTTTGAACAAAATGAGTGTGATACGTGAAAAAATAGATACTATTTCTAATAAATCCCTTCCTCATTTAGATTCCAAAGTTATGACACCTGAAGATGTGTTAAAATTAACAAAAATAACAGATACGTACTTGTGTGATCCAGATGCAAATATATATGAAATTGACTTTACAAGGTTTAAACTGAGAGATCTAGAAAGCGGAGCTATTCTATTCGAAATTGCAAAACCTCTCCCAGAAAACATTGAAGATAATACTGACAAAAATTCAGATAATGATGAATTAATTGACCCTAATGCTGGACGGTTCGTAAGATACCAATTTACACCACAGTTTCTCAAGTTGGAAACAGTTGGGGCTACGTAAGTAAACTTCAATGAAATCGGAATTATTTGTTTATCAAATTAATGGTTTAAATAATTCAGGATAGTGAATCGATATTTATTTTCTGATCTATAGAGCTCTTTCCTTTTGGAAATCTAAATCAAAAATACAGTATACAGTCAATAATTTATTTTGAAGGAATAGGGATTTGCAAAGGTCCCTAATATTTGCTTTCTAAATGTATATTGTTGCTTATTTTTGTAAAACAGATACTGACTGGCAATTGTTTGCTACAAAATCCCCAGATAGCAACATCATATCACAAGTGAGATTTGATTAATGAAAAATTGGCAGTTTTTTTACAGCAGTTGTTCTCAGTTCCTTGATGATAATTCTAATGACAACAGCTTGATGCTTATTCTGGTATTTTAAATGATCAACAAATTTCAAAGAGTTATCAGTTCAGATTCCAAAGAATTTTGCAGATGATTCATTTTCTACGCTGTAAGTTGGAATGCAGAGATTTTCGTGCAAAAATCTGAATGATATAATGGTTGAATCACAATGAGTTTGAATCATACCAATATTTTACATTTTCAAAATCAATTTTAATAGTGTTCTTCGAAGAAATCAAGTCTTTTCCAAGCTACAATAAAGTGGTATCATCAGCAACTAGTATAATTTTTCCATTAATATTGATAGAAAGATGATTCACAGATAAAAGGAAGGAATGACTGTTTTTTATATACTTATCTTTCTTGAAATGTATATATGTGTGTATATCTGCTTTTCTTCATTACATTTGAACATGTTTGAGATTTTGAGAAATCTAACTATATAAAAATCATTTATTTTCTTCACATACAAAATTTTTATAAATGACAAATTACTAAGTATAAACAAAAGTGGATGTTCATCATGAGCAGTGCACACTACCATTGTGCCAATTCACCTTTCATATTTAATTTCAATCATCTAGTAAAAACAACTGATTGGTGAACTGAAACTTAACGCTAACCTTTCAACAGTTATAATTGAGATGTTGAAGAAGTAGATGATAATTTTTGTATGCCTGGGTTGTTTACAATAAATAATATTTTTGAATTATTGAGTCAATTCTGGCTCAACCAAAACGTGATTTTTAATTTGTATTTGTTATTTTTAATTATTTATATCCAATATCCATTTGAAAATTACTCTTAAGTAAAAAATTGAAATATGGCATAATTTAAAAAAATCTACATTTTCCAATATGATTGCATACAAAATTTCTCATGATCAAAAGGAATAAGTTGTATTTTCACTTGCAGTTGAACGAGAAAAACACATTTTACTATTTTACCTATTGACAAAAAATTGTGAAAACAATTGACTGTTTTTTCTCTGGGAATTGCTATCGAAAATACCCTCTATAATTTAATTATATTCACTTTTCAATTTTTTCAGATTAAAAAAAATCATTTCAGGTATATTTTTTTCAATGTCATATTTCATGCTTGGTTTTGAAACATTTCCTAAGGCTCTATAATCTCGTAAAAAATATATTAATTTAATAATTTTACTAACTGATTTGCACAAATTGACATCTTTGTTTTTTTTTATTCAGGGTTGAATTTACTGTGGGCAGTAGACCGGTCAACAATTTTAGAATGATAGAGCGTCATTTTTTTCGAGACAAGCTTTTGAAAACTTTCGACTTTGAATTTGGATTTTGTATTCCGTTTTCAAGGAATACATGTGAACACATTTACGAGTTTCCTTCATTACCAGCTGATCTTGGTAAAATAAGTTGTTCATTAATTTAACAAATAATTTTTTTTTTTTATTTCAGTTAATGAAATGATAGCATGTCCCTTCGAAACCAGATCTGATTCATTTTACTTCGTGGACAATTGTCTCATTATGCATAATAAGGCTGACTATGCTTATAATGGTGGTATGTCTACATAACCTCAAATTATTGATACAGGGTTAAGAACACAATAATTTTGACACAATATTTTGGAAAAATAATTACACGATAATTTTACGATAGAAGTTTGAACATTTAATCAGTTCAAATAATATTTCTATAATAATTCACTAAAAGTTTGTTTGAGCATTAACACTGGCTTTCAAAAAATAATCACGTGATGCGCTTGAATCAAAACTTTTTCGAAATGTAGAAGAGTCTTTCATCAATAGAATAAATAATTGGTGCAAAAGTGGAAAACGTACTGATAATATTAATTATTGTCTAATTTAATTTTTTTTTTATTCAAATGTGATTTTTTGCTATAACATTTTGTAAATAAAATTCAGATACCTACTTAAGTGATTATATATTTTAATACTGAGATATGTGCTATACTTTTTTCTACAAAAGCCGAATGTGGATCATATATTTATTTGTGAGAAAAATTTTGCACAATTTGAACAATAATTTAATGAGATTAGTTTGTGTTAGTTTAGATTTTTATAAATAATATGTATACAATTTTATTTTTGAACCTAGTTTATGAATATGAATATTCGAAAAGTCTATGTTCGTGTGTGATAATCATGTATATCTATGAGTATAGTGATGATTAAATTAAATTATTTATTGTTACAGTGAACCTGTTACTATAATTTAATGTTTACTTACATTAATGTTCATTTATATTGACAGTATTACTTTTCAATTATTTTGTTGTGTTGCTTTTTCCATTTATATAGATATATTCTGCTGATAAAACAAAAATAGTTCAGTTGAAATAAAATCCGCAATTTCATAATTATCAAAAAAGCCATCATCTACATAGCATAGCAAACATTGTATTTGGGTTCTGGAGTTTATCTGTGAAAGAAAAATTATTCAATATTAACATTTGGCACTATTATTCAATTTTTAATACTATGAATAATAAAAATTGTGTACAATATAATATTTTACTTGGTTTTAGACTCAATTTGAAGAAATTAAATTTGGTTATTCATAGATAATATTTCAATCTAAAATTGTTGTATATAGTGTCATCCCCAAATTATGCACCATATGGAAAACTTGTATATTTAGGGTTTTTCAACAAACATGTAAAACATGTAATTTATGAGGAGTCTTCAAATATTTGATTTTGAGACAGAAGTAATCTTATTTTGAAAAATCTAGTGAAATGTTATTTAGAAAAGTTGTTTAACATTAAAAAATACATCTAGATTTGAAGTCATGGCCATCTAGGTGAAGTTTTATTTTTTTACCCATTTTTTTCAATGGGGGCTACGAAAATTGAAATTTGCTAAAAGGATAAATAGACAGCATCCTGTATACGACGGTTTATTCTAAAAGCCTGCAATATTACAAATCACACAACTATGGTGTGAACCAGGGACACATTTTTTGAAAGGTAAAATCATTTTTGAAGTTTTTGGGGCAAAGTTAGTTTCATTTTTTATTAACACCAAAAATTACTCACAATTGTGCAGTATTGTAACAAGAACTGATTATTCAATGAGATCAAATCACAAAACGTTAAAATAAAATAAGAATTTTGGAAAAAACTCATTGATATTCTGGAGATTATTTTGGACAAGAAAATCTCCAGAAAATCAATGAGTTTGTTTCGAAATTCCCATTTTATTTTGATGTTTTGTAATTTGATATTATTGAATATTAAGTTCTTGTTACAATACAGTATAATTTTGAGAAATTTTCGGTGTTAACAAAAAATAAAAATAAATTTGCACCAAAAACGTTGAAAATTATTTTACTTTTTGAAAAAATTGACTGTGGGTTAACACCATAGTTGTGTAATTCGTGATATTACAGGCTCTCAGAATAAACTGTCATATACAGGATGCTGTCTATTTATCGTTTTAGCAAATTTTCATTTTTCAGTCTCCATTTAAAAAAATGGATAAAAATAATACTTCGCTTAGATGGTCATGACGTCAAATCTATACGTATTTTTTAATGCTGAACAACTTTTTCAAATAACATTTCCCGAGATTTTTCAAAATGAAAATACTTTATTTACTCTTGTCACAAAATCAAATATTTGAAGGCTCCTCGTATATTACGTGTGTTGTACTGTATTTTGTTGGTGCATGTTAAGTTTTAGGGGATGCACAAACTTTTATCAGGAATAACATTTTGTCGAAAAACCTTCAAATGAGTTTCCCATATGGTGCAAACTTTGGGGATGACACTGTAGATATATTGAAAATTATGATCAACTTTCTCTATCTTGATTTGACAATCAACCAAATAATCAAACAGATATCAATATAATAAATTTATATATGTGACGGAATCGGCCGATACTTGATGAAAATCCATAACATATTTAAGAAACACAGGACGTACTATAGATACGCCTCAAGAAGCTATTGTATAGTGAAACATGTTGCGTTTTTATGAAACTGTTTAGTGAAAATCTCACAATAAAGTGTTCCTTGAATATAATAAATTAATACTTGTATACACAGTTCAACAAAATATATCTAAAAATATTATTTTGAGGTATAATTGTCCTTATGAATGTTATATTCATCTCAGGTAGAAATCTGAATAACGTTACATATTCCAACTACTCATTGTTTTTATGTCATGGACTATTTTCAGAATTGGTGTGATTGGCATTAATTAACTTGGAAAATTTCAAAATGTTGATATTTTTCACAGTACTTTCATTGAAATATTTTTTCACCAAAGTTGAGCCCCATGCACATTTTTTTCTACTACTTAAAAAAACAATCTTCAAAGTTTAATAGAGGAGAGAGTAGCACTTATGATTTTCCTATTTCCATATGGAACCTTCATGATCACTGGTTGAAATTAGTAAAATCATTATTCTCAACAAATTTTTGTATAAAAAAGAATGTCACCACACAAATAAGTAATACTTATGATTCATAAACAGTTTCTGTGTTGGTATACAAAGCCTGTACTGATTGTCATAAATAAATTTGAATCAGTACTGCTTTGACAAGTCTATCATACACAATTTTATTTTTTAAACATTCAATTCTTAACTGAATGTTTACATCTTAAGTGTTCAAGTTGCATTTAAAATTAGATTTTAGAAATTCTATTAGACACATATTTACAATGAATAATATAGATACTTGAATATGGGGTGACGTGATTACATTTTTTACTGAATTAGCTTTCTAAAATAAGCGGTTAAAATATTGAAATTTTAGTATTTCATCCCATGTTTGAGGATTAGTTTTACGTTTGTGATATTTTAGGAGAACGATTTGCTCATAGGAATGTCGTTTTTAGTTGGCACAATTTTATTGTGATAACAGTCAACAATTTAGTCCCACTGACCGGTACTTTGCCAAAGAAATATAACAAGGTCTGTTTCTATATGAGAAAAATTAATGTAAAATTCAGACAAAAATATGAAACATGAATTTTGTAAATATTTTCATTTCATTCTTTCAGAACTATTATAGAAAGTTTCTTATTGACTCTGTCATTACTTGAAGATCCATAGTTATTTAACAAACTACACTGGAAAAGATTTGATCTTCACAAACTTTATTTCCAAAAATATCATGTTTCGCTACCACAGCTTTACTTATATACTTATGTATATTATTCACTACAAAAAAGCTACTGTCATAAAGAAACGTGATATTTTTTGAAATGAAGTTTGTGAAAATCAAAACGTTTCCGGTGTAGTTTGTGAAATTATTATAGAAATTTCCCTTGATATTTCTTTACCGATTCAATTACTTGAAAAGTTCCTTGAACAAATAGACTTTTCTTATGGTGATGTCAAGTTTATCATTTGCAATTTTTTTATCAAAAAGTAAAAAACTTCAAATATATTTGAAAATTAGTTGTAGAGTTTTCCAAAGAAGTAATTTTAATTTTGAGATGGAATCATTCAACCGGAAAATGCATCAACCAGGAAATTCAAATTTTATATAAAAATAAATGAATTACAGTTCTTACTTATTCCACTTATTAAAAAAAATCATTTCGCATCGTAAATTGATGCCATGAAATGACAAGTTTGTTTATCAGGGTGGTTTTTAAATAAAAGTGTTGATTCATGTATCATATACTTCTGATTTTAAAGTTTTATATGTAATTCTGGATGCACTGATATTTATTTTAGCTTTAGGATTGTTTATTTTTACTTTATACACGTTATTTTTCTTTTGGTTTGATTTACACAACAATAAGAACAAACAAATGTTTTTTGTTTTATTTAATCAACTTATAAATGTGTTGAACATAATAAATTGATATGGATGAAATTTGGCACAAATAAAGGGAAAATACCTTGTAAAGACAATTATTCAAACTTACAAAATCCATTTTTATAAAACTATATACAATATTTGGTCTAAGAAGTCTTGATTTTCCTAATTAGAATACCATTTTTAATACTAAAAAAAATAATAGCAACAAGCAGCCATGGTTAATCAAAAACAGAATGGAGAAAAAGAGTGAAATATTTTTGAAACCTTTAATAAATACATAAGCTTTTTTTGGAACATTATAATTGACTGAATATTTGATTATTTCACAGTTCAATCTGACAGATAATGTAACAATAATTTAGCATCTAAAGAAAATCGCTGGTACTGATCATACGAATATTTTTCATGTTTTCGGACAAAACAACTCGTTAACTGATGCAAAAAACAACAAATGTTAATTATAACTGAACTAGTACCAATTACATTGTTATGTTTCTAATACACTTCGCTTCAAACACATCTCCATAAATGTAAGCCTTATATATTTTTATGAGACGAGATCTGTTCACAACCATCATGACAAAACCCCTGATACTATCAACTGAATAATAATTTGACTATGATTATCATGAAAGTCTAGTAACATAAATGATTTCAATTGCAACACATAATTTACTTCTTGTATTCAAAAAGTACAAAAGATCTATTGTTACGACTACTTTTTATGCTGCTAACCATATCAGATTGACATAATAATAATAATCATCTCAAATCTGTATGACAGAAACTAAGTCATGGGCTCCCAACACTTTAAAAAACAACCATTTTTCATTAGATCTATCTAAATTTCAGATAGCTTGAGAATAATAAATGAAATAAATTTTAATATTGTCTCTCAATCATCTATTTCTAAATCTAGCTCTATGTCCACCAAGTTCATTTGCTGTAATGTATTTATTAACATGTACTTAGAAAAATACATGTATAAACGCCGAAACCACATTAACTGTGACTTATGCCTTTTCATTGCCTTATGTATAACATCTCTGTCGTCAAATCCTACCATATATCTAAAAAAAAATATATAACTTATCTCGTACATCTCTTCACTTTTACTTACCTAAATCTTGAAAAGAGAAAAGAAAGAGGTATATCTAGAAACAACCAATATTTACGTAGTACATTAGTGGTCTCAAGTACATATACGCCACAGCCTGAAACAAAATAATTGTAAATTAGTTTTGTTAATTACCTTTTTTATAAATTGAAAGGGTATATTTTTAGGAGAGATTAATTTTTGGGAAAGTTTTGACTTTCTACTTCTCCATCTTGATACAAAATATGTGGGAATCTTCCAAAGGACGGAAGCAATGAATTTCAAAAATTAACTCTATACAAAGATGTGTAGATAATGCAAAGAAGTAACTTACAGACACAAACTGGACCAAAAAGTCCTTTTGAAACAGCTATTTTCATATAAACATTAAATTACACGAAAGAAAAATACTTTTATATGAATAATACTAAAAATACTTTTTTCTATTCCATTTGTATTCCAAACATTCATAATGGAATTGAATCAGATATAATTCAGAGGATCCCTACCTTCTTTATATTGTGACACACTAAAGCACTGGTGAAACATTTTCGTACTACCCTTGACTTCTTTCTTTTTGACAGATATAATATGCTAACAGTGGTTGTAACCTGATGCTAATTCCATAAAAGAGGGACAACCCTCTCTTCTTCGACAATCTTATCATTAAAAATACAAGACTGCAGCTAAACAGTATTCATAGTTTAATAGTTATATGGTTATTTTCAGAATTATTTAGTTGAAAAAATTGATTTTTTTGTTTTTTCTGTAATTCATGAAAAAGTAGAACATAATCATAATCAATGTCACTGTTTGAAGGTGAATCAAATCAAAATATACTTTTTTGTCAAAGAAATACAATATAAATTTAGAAAAAGTTCAAAAAAAGTATAAATATAGATATAAAAAAAGTTCCAAAAATGTATAAATGTAAAGTGATAGTACAAAGAATAAATTTCTAATTTATTGTTGAAAGGATTCGCTAAAATACTCTTCCAAACTATAATAGGGTCTATCAACAAGTAGATTATTCATCACCTTTTTTGAAATGAATGTTGCTTAGATTCGCAGAAATCATCTCTAATAGTAGATGATTGAACAACTTACCACCATTATAGTATATGGAATCCTTGAATAAATTTGAAGTTGGGATGGGAAGTCTAAAGGTATAGAGAGAGAGAGACATACTTTATTGTCCAAAGATTAGAATATTGTTGACAAAGTTACGAACGTCATATGTAAATATAAAATACTTCACAAAGTTATGTCAATATTAAAAACATATACACAAGTAATGAAACAGTCG
>WOGP01000041.1:0-38757 GCA_015342065.1 Leptinotarsa undecemlineata
TTTCCCAATCACCTAATAGATCACTTTGCTATTTCCTGAAGCATCCAAAAGTATAGTGTCAGAGACGTTTCATTTATTCTAAGGCTGTTTTCCGAATCGTGTCGAGCAACCCTAGATTTTTCTTGTCTTCGTGTTCTTTGAAATAAATTTCAATGACTCGCTTAGTCTGAGCGATATATTATTTGTGTCTGTTCTCACAGCTTATTCCATATACTTCCTACTTTTTATTTTCCAACACATTGTATCTATTGTTGCCTATCATTTGTTGAAATAAATAAGAAATGCTGAAGGTTACTTTCATGTTCAACTTTTTGAAAATACCATCTAACTAGTTAGTGTGTCTTGATTCTTACAAAGGGACAGTGAACTATGAATTCATATCTTTTTGAAGAATCGAAGATTCACGAAGTTTCTCCTTTAATGTTCTTTTTGTAATTAACTTATCTATAAGGTCTTTCAATAAGCGCTTCCTAGCTCCAAATTTATATAAAACAAAGTGTGTTTGAGATTTCCTTAAAATGTTGTTCTCGTTAGAAAGACCAATTGAAGCTATTATGTGTGGAATATAACATAGTTCCAATTTCCGTCACGACTTCTGTGGGTGGAGCGAATCCGAAACGACTTAAGAAGGCACTACAGGAAAAATTTTAACGGAATCAAATCGTACGATCTCGGTGGTCATTTCATATCACCTACGTGCAGAATATCCCGTGTGGCATGAACTGTGCGGTACGTAGCGCCGTCCTGAACCAAAAATTTTGTTTGGTCTCATACCCGTTTATCCAGAAATGGGCATCATCGCTAAAGATGCATCTTGTGTGCAACGCGAAATCGACTGACGAGGATTCTCCTGCAGACTCTCACAGACAGAGGAGATGTTTTCGGCGTACGGGTGTTGGTCTATCGTTTAATGAACCAGTGGACTGAAATGTATCCACCACAATGCGAATAGTCTTCTCTGTTCGGCCTCAAAATCTCACTATTGAAATTATTATGTTTTTCAAGTGACTCTTAATTCTTTAGCTCTAAAATTTGCAAAACAAAACAGATTGTTTTATGCCATTGTTTTTATTATGTATATTATGAATTTTATGAATAAAATTGCTTTTTGTAAATAATTAGTTCAATTGTCATTGTTATCGAATCAAAATAAAATGAGATACAATGACAGAAATTAGTGATATGGCAACTTCAAAAAAAAAGGAAATCGGCTCTTTCAAAGCAACATGTGTATGAAAGAGCCGGGTTCCTTTAAAAAAACAGTCTTTCAGCAGTAACAATATCTCAATGAAACACTTATCTCTTATAAAAACCTAATCAAACTTGAACATTGCTTATTTATATTAAAATCGCAATTATTTAACAGTTTCAAATCACAATTATACAATATTCTTGAGCATGTTAATACAATTGTATTCATTTAAAATAATCAGTCTCCTTGAAAAATAATTAACTAAAAACATTTCTGGCAAAAGAAATTTGTAACACCTTCAATGCCATAAGACTCATGTGCCAATCATCACAAATCATACATTGATATCATTCTACTTTGCTCTTAGAATAATCTCCATTACACACAATACAATAATATTTATTTTGCTGTGAAGTAATCGTCCTGTTTTTCAATTCCAATAGATCCATTTTATCATCTGAGCTTGTTAATGAGGAATCATCGTGCAAAAATATGTTGTTGGAATCACTAGACTCATCATGTGCTTTGGAAATTAGTTTTTATATATTTTGTTTTATTGACATTTTCTCAACAACAACTTTTCTAGGTTTATTTTTCTTCTCTTTATCCTTGATTTAATTTTTTTCCGAAGTATCAGTGATTACAGCTGAACACTTTACTATTTAATTTTAAACTCTTTCTGGGGCCTGATTTAAGAAGAGGTCTTACATTTACGGGGCTTACAATTTGTGATGTTGACGGCAATGCTATGTTTTTGATCAAACTCTCTGCTTGTTCGACAGTTGCAGTTCTAGGAACTTTTGAAGTGTCAATATAAGAAGTGCTGCTCTGTGGTGTTGTCAGTCTCAAGTTTTCTGGTGTAGAATCATCTGAAGAAGCTGGATTTGGTATGTCGGTCACATATGATGCATGGAACGCATCGTGAGAAAATACATTGGAAGTTAAAGGATATATACCAGTTTTGATGAATCCCTGAGTAACTTTTTGTAGGCTAAAAGCTGCTAAATAGACATCTCAAACAAGCTGCGCAACTTGGTAGATAGTTACAGTTTTAGCAGAGTTGAAAAACATCCACCCGTTCATAACTATTCGATATCTTGTTTCGAAAGGCCCGTAAACCGCAACATCCAGAGGTTGGAGTATATGACTACAATGGAGTGGAAATGTCAACACTTTTATAAAATGCTCTCTGGAAAATTCAATAACACGGAGATTAACATGGGAGGCATGGTTGTCTAATAAAAGCAATGCTGAGTTTTCTTTTGTTGGTTTGACATATCTAACAAAATGTTCCATGGCCTTCATAAAATTATTTTCAGTCATCCAGCCCGAATTATAGGCTTAACCCAATACTCTAGAAGGTCCATTATTCAACATGTGCTCCTTGTAATTCACTCCTGGAAATATAAACACGGGTGGTAGAATACTAGCTGCAGCATTAATGAAAAAGAGAGTCGCCACTAGCGTACCTCGTTCAGCAGAAGTTACTTGTCCACTTTGTTTTGACCCTTTTTCAGCGATGATTCTAGGAGGAGCTGAAACGGTGCTGTATCCTCTTTCGTCGCAATAAAAATAATTTTGCTTTTCGTAAAGGTTGGTCAGTTTTTCAAAAAATGTGCTAACGTTTGTCTTGTTGAAGATTGTCGCTCTGGACAAGGAAGTGCTCTCAGGCTTTCAGATGCTCAAGTATTTGTGCCTCATCATGAATCCTCGAAGCCAGTCCACGGATGCAATTTTGTCAAAATTTCATTTTGCTGGACAGACAGCATTTGCCACATCATACTGGAGTGTAAACTCTCTTGTTTGTATTTTTGTTGAGCCGTGGCACATTTTAGACGTAGTTTTCAAATATGAAACCAATAAGCCTTTTTGATGTTTAGTAAAATACTTTTGTTACCCATATTAGCACGATGCATATACTCTCCCTGAGAAGTCCGGGCCTTTTCAACAATTTTCGCCAAATAGACCCTGGATATGCCAAAGGTTACTGCCGTTTTATTTATAGATTGGTTTTCGGCAGGAACCTCCCTTACAGCCTCTTCTATTGCGGCAGTTGTAGGCCGTTGTCTCTTATTCCTTCCAGATGCTTACGTGGACATGTTTCTTTAGTCTGAAATAAATATTGAAAAGACGGCAATTTAAAACTCAAATGTTGTAGTGTATTGAAAGAGCCAGTTTTCGTGCCATGAAGAAGTCGGCTCTTTCATAGCCTCCACAAGTGGCTCTTTCCAAACTATTTATCTTTAAGTAGTAAGCTCATGATACATCATTGTGACATCAATATTATCGTAAAATAATGCTAAATATATGCGTAATAATATATCATATAAATTTTATCAACTCATGATGCACTTTTCTTAGTAAAACAAATTAAGTTAACGCAAAAAACTTACTTTTTGGTCCTAAAATATTTGATGTGGTCTACCGACGCCTTTCATGACGTCGGTGGTAGAAAATCACATCGTTTCTTTCAAAGCCTGGCTCTTTTATACACACTCTCCCCTATTGTTAACTAATCCATTTAAAGTTATTTAATTTTTCATTATTCCCAATCGGAGTTTTCCAGTTGGTCTTCTAATGTACGGGTCTTTTCTAATCCACTTCTCTTTATAAAATTCAATATTCTCGAATATCTTTTTTCAGGCAACCCGTACACTTAAGTCTCTTTCACATAAATATTGTAGCTAGATTTTCAATTTCTTGATTGTTCCTTGTATCCCTTAAATTGGAAATTACTCACTATTATTACCTCTCCTACCTTTGTCTATTCCTACAATGACGACTCTGACCCCTTCTCTAACTACCGATGTATAGTTAGAATAAATCTTGTCTTGTCTACAGTATATCTTGCCAGTTATTTTTCTTATCCCATATTTTCACAAGAGTTATTGTAGTTCTTGTGTACATGGATCATTCATATTCACGATTAAATAATCGTGGGTCAAAACACTCTCGGTAGGAATGATCAAAATGTTGGGAAAGTCATAAGGAGCTATGAAGTGGCCTTCGAAATTGAATCACTCACAGTATATGTTGATCAAACGTTGAAAAATATCTTAATTTTCAAGTCCATTGCACACATACTCATATTGACATTGCCCGTGAACTTTCAGTATAAATTCACCAAATCAGCATAAATGATTGTATGTAAATAATATTTTCACGCAAGACTTTTGTTCTGATGAGCTGGACAGTTAAGTTCAACTATTGAAAAATTGTTTTTGTGTTATCAGTGAAGTGAAATTTTTCAATTCGAAAAATGCAATCTTCCAAAAGAATGCGTCACGACAGAAGAAAAAGAGGTATTTCCACAATATTGATAATTACTTTTCATGTAAAAACTTTGATAAAAGGAGTAAACTTTGAAACATGGGTATAATCAAATGTCACTTGATCCACAAGTTTACTCACTACATCTCTTCCAATTCTTAATACTATCCAAACTTTTTCTTTGATGTGAGGAAGCATAAAATATGAGGGTGAAAGAAAATATTCAAAAATAAAGTTTCATCAACAGATTCGGCATGGCTGAAGTTGGTAGGAGACGCATCTATATAACAAGTAAATTTGAGAAAATCTGTCAGTAAAAGAGGTGATACACTACATCGGAATAATGAAACAAAAAATGCATACAGGGTGATTCTTGACGAGGACAGGTTGGATTTGTTTTGAAAAAAATATCTATTTGAGATCTGGAAATTTTCAAATTATTCATAATGATTTAAAATATTGTCAACTCAACTCTATTATCGGTTATGTCAGAAACAACGGGCTATGTCATTTCATAGTGTATAATTGTCATTTTCAAATTCATTTTTCCATTCTGACATCTTTCATGTACCTTTTGGGATATATGATTTTTTTCGAATATTTCACGCAAATGAATAAATTTTTTCGATGTAGAAATCTCAACAGTTGTGAAAAATTCGCTAGTTATATTCCTGTTCATGTAGTAATGTGATTTGAACACAAGAAAGGCAATATCTTTCAATTTTTGACTTCAATTATTCAATAATGATGGTCATACTTTATGGTAATTTTGAAACAGTCGGAATTCAAAAATAACTTTGATGAACTGAAAATACCTTTAACTTTCACATGGCTGCCTTGGAAATTATGAAAATTGGTATATATTCCACCAATTATCACTGATATATATCATCAATTGATTGGGTAGAGGCTCATTTCAAAAAAACCCGAGTTATTGTTTCCGTTGTTCCCAACGCAAAAAACTACGATGGTTTTGTATTATTATTGGTGGACGTGGCTTGGTTTTTTTTTAGATTATCTGACCTTGTTTGCGTACTATTAAGGACAGGAAGCCAGATACTATTGATGTTCATTGCCTCTTCTTCTCTACCGAAAGTATCTCTGTGTTTTCAAATTTCAATTGCCTCTCTATATTTTCTTGTATAGTAATCTTGAAATTTTTTGGTCGTGTTTCTCTGAGATTCTCCCAATCCAGTCTCTAACATTTTTAACATACGAAAGGAAATATTTTCCCTTGACTACCATAGCTGGGGTACTTTATCGTTCTCTCTCCTGGGTTGTATCCGCTCGAATTCTTCTTCGCTATACCCATTACATTTGAAGGTCCAAGGTCGGCTAAGGACCTCAGACCCCCTTCAGCAACACCCAGAGTATACCGTATTCCTTGTAGCTGCTGGTCTGCATTGGAACCACGAAAAGAAGTGTAGGATAAATCAGCTGCAGCCGAACATTCTTTAAACAAAGAAAGCACTCATTCGAAGATAAACTTCAAAATTATAGAGATTCGAAAGACCTTAAAAGAGAGGGATAATTTCCATCAGGAAAGAAGAGACAATTAACATTATTAACATTTGGTTACGACCTAAAGAAAAAAAACAAGGAAATAACTGGGATCAGTTAATGAAGAAAGGAAGGTTGAGAGTGTCCTCGCAGTCCTCAACTTTTCAGAAGAACGAACAGATAGACTGGCCCTAATTGTTTTTAAAATTCAACAAGGAAGTGGCTTTCAAAACTACTGTCTGGAACTTGCGAAATTGCGAGGAATAGTTGGTCAAACTTAGAGAACAGTACATTCAACATGATTTTAGACACTTTTGAGAGTTAGAAAATCAAAAACTGACTAATGAATTATACAAAGTTTTGATTGGCTTCCGTGTTTTGTCGTGGTCTTTTTTTGATTGTAATCCCCAAACGTTTCAACTGCAACTGCGGCAGTCATCTTCAGAGGCTTGATCGAATTGGTCTTCTTGACGTATCAACTGACAGTTGTAACGTCACTTGACTGTTTTGATGTGTCAATTGACATTTGACACTATAAATATGCATATGCATATTTCTAATGACGGTAATGTTACATGTTATGACATGCTCAAAATCAAAATCATATATTGTATGTACTTTCCGAAATGGAAATATGTTATAATAATAATAATCAACGTCTTCATTATTTCCACATATTAGACCCTTTTATAAAATTTCAATCTGAATATAATATCGCAACTTCGTATTCGCTTGGTTTATTAACGAGAGCATTCTATTTGCTGTTTCACCCATACATCATTCATCCAAATGATGAAAGAACTCATTTGAAAACTCAATTAAATATTTATTGTAAAGAAATGGGGAAAATATTTCAGGAATAAACTCACACTAAAATGTTAATCAAAAATACAATAAATCACTAAAAACTTACATTATACATTGTGCTACATTGCTGAAATCTGAAGATTAATAGATACTGAATGAATTCCTCAATACTGTCTGTTTATGATCTTGACCTCTCTCAATATTTATGAAGATTTATACGCTGACATTGCAACTTTGATCCGGTCACTGTACTAAGGTAAAATGCAATCTGTGCAAAGTTTGCGAATTTGGAGATTGTTTTACATTTCTATATCCTGTGATCGTATCAATTTTGATGTCTATGAACTTGGAATATTGAAAGATGGAATTCTGAATACTGAGTGTTTTTGTTTTAGAATATGGAAGTTGAGGTTGGAACATCTTTCAGTTCATGTATTCGCTTAAATTAATTCGAATTGTTTCATGATTGTTTTCCATATTTGAGAATAACTCAAAACATATGAAAATGAAAGGCGGAATTAACTTTTTGTAGAGATGGGACTCAAACAAAAATGTTCTTCCACTCAACCTCTGTAATGATTTTACATATAGATAATGTGTGTGTTCCATAGTATAAAAGGTAAGATGGAAAATGAAGTAAAGTAAAGAATAAATAATGACTAGGGATTTACTACTTGACTACAGTTGATTCTGAAGTAATTATAAATTTAGGTGAAATGCTTTCGTATTTTAACTTATGGGACATTTCATTATACAGGGTGTAACACAAGTACGTTAAAATATTTGAGTAACGTATTTCTGAAACAATTTTAAGAAAAAAAGTATATATGAACTTATGTCCGAAAATGCTTCGTTTCGGAGATACGAGGTGTTGAAATTGAATTTTTTTATTCGCTTTTTGAAAATAACTCTTGCAAAAAATAAGTTATTTGCACGAAATTCGGTGTCCTGGATTTTTTTGACGTGGAAAATCATAATTTCCTATAAATTTTCATTAATCATTTAGAGGACGCTGCGTACGCTGTCATTATTTATTTCAAATTGCCCTAACTTTTTTGACAGTAAACTTTTGGTACTTTTCATGAAAAAACCTTATGACCACACCTTGTTCAAGTAAAAAACGTACACGTTCTCAACAACGCTGGAGGTGATCGTTTTCGAGATATTTAAAAAATTTTATATCGATGCATATTACCATATTTGATTTCTATAACTTTTGTCACTCACCGCTTGTAAATTAAGTTAATTAATTCGAGTGTGCTATGAAAGTTTGTTTATAAAAATATAAGTTCGCTGTCACATTTTCAACTATTGATTGACAAATTTACAGTTCGGAGTTAATTGAGTGAATTTTTCGTACCATGCCCGATTTTACGAATCCTGAAATGACTGATATGGTTTTTGAATACGGCTTGGCTGACGGAAATTCAAGCGAGACCAGACGCATCTATCAGACAAGGTATCCCCAACGCGTGACTCCTTGTGCAGCGACATTTGCGAATCTTTTCCGGCGACTTTCTGAATCTGGAAGCTTTGAAACAAATTCCACAGTAGGACGGCCACTGACTGCAAGAACTGTAGAATTGGAGGAGACGGATCTCGAAGAAATTAATGAACATCCAAGTACAAGAAAAATTAGTCAAACTTATAATGTGAGTCACATGACAGTTTACAGAATTTTAAAGGAACATCAATTATATCCTTATCATATTCAGCGAGTCCATGCACTTACGCTACGTGATTTTCCAACCACGTATCCAATTTGCTCAATGGCTTCAAAAAAAAGGCGAACAACATCCGCAAATTTTATCGAAAATCCTTTTCACAGATGAGGCTAATTTTTCAAGAAATGTTATCATGAACTTCCATAACAACTACATCTGGGCGGAAGATAACCCACATGCGATAGCACAAAATAATTTCCAAGACAGATTCTCTTTTATTGTATGAGTAGGCATCATTGAGCATTATTTAATTTACTTTTACTTCTTACGTTTGAATGGAGATGCTTACCTACATTTTTGGAACACGAGCTTTCCCAACTTATGGAAGATTTTCCCATTGGTCTCCGAAATCACTCTTGGTTTATTCACGATGGTGTGATAGCTAGACATTTTTTAGACATAGCTTATCCCCAACGATGGATAGGAAGTGGAGGCACTGAGCATTGGCCCCGGAGGTCACCGTAACTCAATCCCGTCAATTTTTTCGTTTGGGGGTACCTAAAATTACTAGTTTCTGTTAGCCCCATTAAAAACGAGAAAATGTTGAGGAATCGCATCATAGCTTGCTGCGAAACGATAAGAAACACTCCGGGTATTTTTCAACGGGTGCGGAATTCTTTGATGAGGAGAGCAGAAGCTTGTATTACTGTTGGAGGGTTATAACTTTAAACAGTTGTTGAAATAGTTGTTTCTTTCAATTTTTATATGTTTATTTTCCTAATAAATAACATAGTACTTCTCCGAATTTTTTTTTACAAACTCCGAAATGTAGCACTTTCTAATTGAATAATTAAACCTGGCAATTTTTTTAAATTTAGATTGAATAATCAGTTCGATAATGCTCAGTTTAGAAGAAGTGTGTACGGGTATACTGCGTATAAAGTTTGATGAAAATAACTAAAATTTCGAAAACGAATCATTCTTCGTTAAACATTTTAAAGCAAAAAGTTGTTTATTTTAACAAGATCCACCACATACTTAGTTTTTGTAATGTTCTCAGCAACTTCACTTAGCGCCCTAGGAGCTAATAATATGCATCAATTTAGAAAATTGTAAATATCTGGAAAACGATCAATTCAACGTTATTGAAGAGGTGTACCTTTTTTACTTGGAAAAGGTGTAGGAATAAGGTTTTTTCATGAAAAGTACCAAAAGTTCACTGTCAAAAAGTTAGGGAAATTTGAAATAAATAATGACAGCGTACACAGCGTCTTCTAGATGTTACATGAAAATTATTACGAAATTATATTTCCCATGTCAAAAAAATCCCGGGTACCATATTTCGTGCAAATAACTTATTTTTTGCAAGAGTTATTTTCAAAAAGCGAACAAAAAATGCAATTTCAACACTTCCTATCTCCGAAACGAAGCATATTTACTGGTGTCCATTGTATTCAATCCCTTTTTATATTGTTCGTTATGCTATTTCATTCATTGTATCACCCTACATTTTGGAAATGAATTAAGTAACGAGTTTTTTCTCATTCAGAATTGAACATATGTTTATATTTTGCAGATTTGATGGTACTACAAGTTCAGTGAAAATTCTTCTAATACAATAGACGTCCACTGCAATATATGATGTTCAGTTGAATGCAGACAAATAATCCAACCCAAAAATATGATAGCATATAAGGTAAGCCTTCATGAAAAGTTTTGAATTTTTTTTTTGTATATGACCTGAACATGATTTTCGAGTCAAGATTATATGTCTTTTTTGGATATATAAATCAATATATCATGGAGAACGTCTTATATTTCATTATGAACATTAAAATTTAAGATGGATTCATTTTATCAAGGGAACTTAAAAGATATCAGTCGAATAAACTTCGGAAGGTTGTAGTATTTGGGAAAAAGTTTTTCGTTTGAAATTCCTCAAATCGGCAAATCTGAACATCAAGAGCATATCGCTGTGCAGTTTTAGTTTTGAGTGTCGTTCTCTTGGAACAAGTTGGTTGTGAAAGGATGAAAATGAAATTTCCAAAACACTACTCTCCTGGAATTGTATTGTGAGAGAGGAAAATATGTCAGTGAAGTCATTTGTGAGAGGAACTGCTCTACTTCCAAAGTGTGTTTGGATACTAAGGCCGGCACATGTTATCAGTATTCCAGGATGATTCGAATGAATATATGATAAATCGTCAGAAGCTACTAGGAAGAATCTTAAGAAAATAACTCAGTTCTTGCGAAGCTGGGTTGTCAACATTTCAGATTAATGAGAAGGAAGTATCAATGGAAGCATGGATTAGTTGACAAGTGGAAAAATCAGACATTCCTCTGAAAATTTTATGATTGATTGTTCCTGTGAAAGATCCCTCAATGAAGTGATCTCATCACCACTACTACTATATGTAAAAATTTAATTTTTTTACTCGATTATGTTTTTTGAAAGAATTTCAAAATCCATTCGTTCCTTAATGGTTTCCAGAAGGATATAGATACACTTTCCTGGAAGAAGAAGGAGTCTTGGAAATTGATCTTGCTTTCAATATCAATTTATTTTCCTTCCTCAGAAGGAAGAAAAGTAAAACGAACTTGTGGAAAACGAACTAGTGGAAAACATCATCATGTAATCGAATACAAGGAAAAAAAATATTGATCTTGGTCTTTACTGAAACTATTATAACCGAATGATTGAAACGTTGAAAAACTATATCTACCAGAGAGGAGAAAATATAGGAGAACAAAAATACCTAGGCACGAAAAACAAAATATTATCACTGTAATATATTAATGAAAGTTGGGAAAACTTTAACCCCATTATGGGTTCAGTTTATAATAAATTTGTTTTATTTCATATCATCTGTCGGGTTATAGTTGTGAAACTTTTCCTATTTTGATTTTTCTCGATTCGAAATTCCCTATCCAGATAGGAATAGGGTCATCCCAGTATCATCTGCTTCGTTGGGGGTTAAAATGGTCACCAATAGTCTTGGTACAATCATGTCGCTGAAACTATAAAGACTGCTTCTCAAAAGCTTTGAACACTGTTTCGAACCACAGAAATCTGTACACACCTTCGCAACTTTTGATGCTTTATAAAGCTGATATCAGACTTTCTTTGGAGTATTGTTCTCATGTATGAAGCTTCGCCCCTAATCACCCCATGAAGCTGCTGAATTCCAGCCAGAAAAGAGCCATTCGCCTGATTGGAGACGCGAATATAATTTGCAACGATGATAGTTTGAAACATTGAATGAAGGTTGGGCATTTGTTTCTCTTCTATAGATACTTTCACGGGAAGTGTTTAAGTGTCTTGGCACATATGATTCCACCAGGAGCAGTATACATAAAAAATGTGCGACAAACTGTGGCTGCTCATCGTTTTGAGATTCAACTCAGCATCTCGAACTCCACTATTTAAGAACTCATTCATTTGGGGAAATGCGTTCATGTGGAATGTTTTTCCAAATAGATTTAATCTCAGGCGATTCAAATTCCAAATGGATTTAATCTCCAGCGATTCAAATCCAATGTGAATCGCTACTTCCGCACAGACGCCGCTTTTGGAGCGCCTTAAAGATATTTCTGTTTTGTCCTTGAAAAAAAACTCTTATTCCAACAATTCCATATGTTTGTTTTACTCTGGGTCATCAATGCTTCAGTATGATCGGGGTAAACTTTCTTGAAGATTGAAGAATCAGTATTTGACTGACAGTACTTTGGAAATATGTATGTACGGTATGTAACCCTTCATCCAAGTATCAGGTAGTTTCTACTTAATACTTAGATAAGTAAAAAAATTCAGTGTGTGATATATCAGCGAATACATATTTTATTCATTCGAAATTAGCGCCATTTGAATCAGTTCACTTTTGCCTACGGAAGATAAGTCAATACATTCCGTCATTGTGAAAATTGGGTGCTCGCGATTCCATGAAGTGATCGCCATGCCTTTTTTATCGAGTACATATTTGCGAAAGTTCTACGGTGAGAAAGTTATCAAATTGCATGAAAAGACAGAAGTCGACTGGCGAGAGGTCTGGGGAGTATAGTGGATGAGGCATAACTAAGATGCTCAATTCGTTTAATTTTCGGACGGTGATGGTTTGGCTCGGTTGTAGAAACTTATAGTGAATTACACCAGCCGCTGACCAACTTACAGAAACCATGGACTGTTTAGGTGGGTTTTCGCATTTGAAGATTGCCTTAGTGACTCATCGCTGTCCAATACTATTCAAACACTGTCCTGAACATCCCCTGTTTTCGTAGAGGATGCACGTTTCATCACAAGTGACGATCCGAGTCAAAACTTTGTGAACCGCCACGAGACGCCTGGCAGATGTGAAATATTAATAATAAAATTTTGTGACCCCTGTCATCATTGTTGGATACTAAAATATTCATAAAAATAATTTAATTGAAATATATCATGATATGAAATATCAATTATGAATGTTTCAATATAAATTTCACCACCATAAGAAAATCAATTAATATATCAATTTTTTGATTTTGGTAATGAATAAGAAAAACATCCATGAGCTACTCGCTATCTGCAGATTTCAATATACAATTGAAATTTATTCTGCAAGCAAATGTTATATTACAGTGCATTATTATTTACAATGATTTAATTAGGAAGGATTCAAAAACATTATGATCCATGAAAATTGTGTGAATTTGAATCTACCAAGAGAGTAGATTTTACATTTACTGACTCTTGAGACAGACCAAATATACGCGGGGCTAATGCACAGATAAATGTGTACTTAGTTATAAAATATAACAGTATAAGGTACTGACTCATGACAAGATAGTGTGTTGTAGAGTGAGTTTGCTGTATTTGCAAGAGGCTACTCAATTTCACTTTCTGAGTTATCACTGTCGTACATTTTTCATTTATTTTTCATTTTCAATTATTGGAAAAAATATTCATAAAGTAAAACACAGGCTATGTATACTGTATTAGACACAACTATATGCACCATAGGTATCCGATCTCAGTGTGGCAAGAGAGATCGCTTAACGCCAAACCAGTGGGAAGAGAATCGCACAGTCGCTTGCGCATGGCGTTGCAACGGTATGCGTCGCCACACGATCAATCGGTTTTACAAGGGGCTACGCAAAAGCAAAGAAGAGTAGACCTTGAAACGTGATGATTTCTGTCGATCGTTCAAATTGTGGGGCACCCACTTTTCGAGCTTTTTGACCTTTCCAATAAGTTTCAAACCATCAAAAATTGCATGGGAGCTGACGCCCAATTCTTCCGCCATCTCACGCACCATTTATGATGGGTCAGTCTTCACCAGGGTCCTCAAATATTGTCAAATCTTGGTTAATTTTTCGGGCTGTTTCGGCAGCGCTTTGGTTCAATTTTAATTAGAAAAACTGGCCGAAAATCGCATAACGACATCATATAAGCTGAAATGAGAAATTTGGAAAAAATGAATAGAATTAATGTATAGAGTACAAAATTCTCCACCGATCAGTATTTACCATAACATAGTAGAATAAATATATATTGATATATGAAGCTACAAAAACACACGGCCAAAACTTTTGCCCGTTTGTTTTTGAAGCTCCATATTTTAAGTATCACCCAAATCACACAAGTCAATACAAATATTCTCGGACAGTCAAGCGACATTGGAAGCTCTTAGCTCCTACCCAGCAACATCTTAATTGGTAGGAAATTGCTAAAAACTACTCTCCTTGACAGGATGACTTAACAGATTGTCACTGTTTTGGATTCCGTGCCATACTGGTCTAGAAGGCAATGAGGCTGCTAACACTCTTGCAACGGAGGGTTCTGCAAGCAGCTTCATCGGATCAGAACCTGCCATTAGCATCGCTTTAGGCTTTTCCAAACAAAGATTGAACACCAAGATGGCAAGAAGCTTTATGGACTTCTGGTAGAAGCTCCAGGATTGGCTCACTCCAAAGCGTTTATTCACCCTTCTCAACCAAATAGTTATTGGACTAAAGTGAGGAGGAACTGCGATGTCCAACATACTTTCTCACAGATTATTTGAATCGACATATGCAGAGACTGACGTTTTATACTACCAAAAAGACACTCAGCTAGAAATTTATTTGGTTTACCCCATGGTTGTAAGGGGTGGAAAACGCAACCCCTTAAATTTATTTCCAATGTAAGTTTGTGTCTTATTATTTGTTTACCATTTAAAAATTTATTTCCGATTGCCTGTTTTATTCTAAACAAAAAATGTCTCTTGGGTTTTTTTGCCCAAAATAAATCAGATTGTAGTAAAAAATAAATAAAACGTCATAAATGCGAAAATACGAAACTGATCTATCTAGTAGGTCGCTATTAGCGATAGTGACAATCAAATTGGTATGACGCTGTCAGTTTGTGAATTTTCGAAATTGAATTAATCCTAATTGTGTGTTGTTGTTCTGTTCTTAATTTGTTATTTCAATAATTCACTTGTTATCAAAATGGCATAGACATGAGGATTGCGATTTGGTTTATTTTGTGCAAAAAACCCAAGAGACATTTTTTGTTTAGAATGAAACATGCTTACGGACATAAAATTTTAGATGGTAAACAAATAATAAGGCAAAAAGTTACATTAAAAATAAATTTCAGGGGTTGCGTTTTCCACCCCTTATAACCATGGAGTAAACCAAATAAATAACTGGCTAAGTGTCATTTTGGTAGTACAAAACGTCAGGATCATTTCAATATTGTAACTTTTTTAGTGCTTGTGAAAAAAATTATTATACTAATTTTATGTACCCCCTTTAAGGGGCAGTATCTTAACAAGGGATATTCCAATGAAATTTCTTTATATGAAAGATCCTATCTTTTTTTCGATGAGGAATTACCTCGTTGAATATTTTACATTTATTCAGTTACACCCTGTATATGGAGTATAAAAAAAGCTATTGTATCGATCGATAACTATAGATATTTAAATTTTGTTAAAAGATACGGATGAGTAAAGGAGTATAACCATCTCGTCTTCAGCCTACGTGTATTCTATCAGTTACAATAGATCTGAGCAATCAACAGAATCATAAAAATTTTTATGGAGATAATTTTTTTTGGTTTCGATAACCTTAACTGATCAAAACAATTCCTTTATTTTTCTGTTAGATGATTGTATTAGGCATAGTAAGTGAAAGCTAAATTATGAAGACAAATTATAGACTACCACACTCTAATTAGACACACGCACGAAAACGCATGTACACACTACATATAATTGATTCAAACAATTATTAACGCTCTAAAACGCATTAAAAACAAAAAACTGAACAATTTTTATTTCAAGCCTCTCTAATGTTTTGATTTCTTTTAGTTCAGTTGGTAAAAAATTAAATAAACAAATAAACTTGGTATGATTTTTTTGTCTAGTGTTGATACTATGAAAAAGGCATTTTGAAGAAATTTCACTCTTATTTTGAGAAACGAAAACACAAATTGTCATTATGTACAAGCAGGGTAAAGTCAGTATTTCTAATTTCTTACAGGACTCTGTAACATATATCATAAAATTCACCTGCGTCCAGAAATGGACACCATAGCGCAACCCCTACTCCACTTCAACATAGTAGAGCTTCGTCACAGAATATAGCTCAGATTTCGTAGCTTAAATGCTGAAGAATGCAATTTTGGTATAAGTCCATGGCAATGTGCTTGAAAATTCAGGTTTTTGTCAATGTCAGCACAGAGACAATGAAAGGGGATGATTATTCACATGAATAAATAATGCGTCAATAATTTTTTGATAAATACAAAATTGAATAACCACTGTCCTATATGAAATAAAAATTAGCGAGTTACTGAAAACCACCAGTTCAAAGATGTCACTGTTTACTCGCATTTCCGTTGTATAGTCCACCAGTCGGAGCCTGTCATAATCGTGTCAACGTCATTAGCAAATGACCACGCACAAACCTTATGGAAAATGGTTTTTGGTGAATTCTGCTAATTTTTTGGTATAATGAACTTTTCAATGTCCTGATCAAAAGTCTCCACGGACACAACGACAAATAATGGACAGTTTTTGAGAAAAAAATTGCTCAAAGTTGGCAAAATGGGGAATTTGGTATGAGAACGGGAGAAATAGGCCGTGTTATTTTGCAACTTCATGCCTCTCGGAACTTGTAGCACACGCTTTAGCAATTCGTTCATCGATCTCATGTCTTTACAGTACCGTTTGCTAATAATTGTAGACTATACAGAGTGACGTATAAAGCTATAATCCGAGGAATTAAAAAATTATTTTTAACATTATGAAAAAAATAGATTGTGATAAAGTTAGTCAATAAATATGGAGGTGGTTATATACAAGATGATTCAATTGATATACCGTATGACACATATTCATGGTACAGCCCCCTTTTCTCCTGTGTTTCTCTGGATACATTTCTGGGAACATTAAATATGCTCACTAGATGGCACTTTTTGACATGTTTGTAAAACAAATTCAACTTTCGTTTTTTGTCGGAAATGACATGAATTTTTTATTTTCAAATGGGACCCCCCGTATATTATTACAGGATTGATTAGGGATGATCATGAGGAATCCAACGGTATCAGGTTTGATGGTGTTTTCTCTAATATCGCCATTTATTTCATACATTAACTAAATGAATGGAAGAGAGAGTTGGATGGACCCTCCAGAAAAAGTTTCTCTGTCCTACTCATCGAGCTCATGTATAAAATAAATGGCGATATATCCGTAGTCATTAGAGATAACACCATCAAACCTGGTGTCGTCGGATTCCTCATGATAATCCCTAACCGATATTGTGATAATAATTTCGATGTTCCATTCGATAATCGAAAGTTGTTGTCATTTCTAGAAAATCCAGAAGTTGAATTTGTTTCACGAATATGTCAAAAAATGCCATCTAGGGAGCATTTTCAATGTTCCATGTTTCATAAATTTTGCTGAAGAAATAAAAGAGAAAAAGGGGATGTACCATGAGTCTGTGTCGCACGGTGTAGTAGCTGATACATGGAAAAATGATGAGAGTCAAAAAATGAATATATTGATAAGGTTACAAGTTACAACACTATAAACATCTACGAAAAAATTATAGAAAGATTTATTGAAGATTAACATTGCTGAGACTTACTTTTCAATGACCTGATCGAATGTCTCGATGGGCGCATAAAAATTTGTAGTATTCTGACAAATACTTTCAAATGTGAAAAAAAACAATTTTTTATAAAACATTTGTTGCTTACATAAAAGTTATATCGTGCGAATCACATCAGCTGGATTGGTGGTCTCATTATATACTTTATCAATACATAATTACATACCGCTACCAAAGCTTCCATTATTAAAATAACGGTTATACGTCGTTCAGTATTACATTGACTTTGAATGAGTATTGATCTCAGGAATAATTGAATGAATTATTTCTGAGAGTATACCATACTGAGTGGTTCGAAATTATTTGGTTATATGTTGGATAAGAAAAGTATTTATTCATATATTGTTTTCACAACGACTCATCGTTGTAGAGTAGTTGCGTGTTAAAGATATTTTTTCACCGATGTATTTCGTAGTGAATAGTTGAGAGTCTAGACAAGTTTCGAGTAGCCGAATCTCTGAAGCTAATGATCCGTCTAAACGGAAAGTCCTTCTTGTGGATTTTGGATAGTCCATACAAGTGAGGAGACTCACTGTGGTGCGGTGTTAGCGATGATCTCTCCTTTTTTGAAAAATATTCTTGGTGTCTTTTCAGAATCTGGTACTATTTCTTTCCAATTGATGCGGTAGGGTTTCATTCACCTGCAGGTAGGATCTTGATAGTGTTGTCTCTACGTAAGCTGTTCAGATCTCTACGTTCATCATTGTTAATGTTGGAACTGGTTCTCGATCAAGTTGTTCGCTGATTTTCTATCTGAATTCCTATGCCTCGGTATTGTCAATAAGGGAATTGGTGAATTCTACGTCAGTAATTATCTCCAAAGTGGACACATATTTTGGCGCAATGGAGAAGTTAAGGCCTTTCCCCAACAAGAATTCCTATAATCCCAAACAGAATCTAGTTGACCTCTCTTTTGAAAACTACAAGTAGTACCCTTTATTTCTCTTTACATATTGGAAACTGCATTTACAAACATATAATTACTTTGCTCCGTCATAAGGACATTCACGGTCGTTCCATCAGGAATCGGCATTTGCTGAATACTCCTCTAAACAGATTGAACCTATCACAATACGGTCCTCTAAGAATCGAAATTAGAATTTTTGATAAAAACATCAAAGATGAACCTACCTTTTTCAGATTCAAAAAGTCACTGAAAAAAGTACTAATTGAGGGTGCATTCTATACTTTGGAAAAAATTTTTACTATATAAATCACTGATATTCTGTCATACTCTGTGTGTAATTGCATATTTTATCTTGATATTTAAATTGTAGTGTACCTAATATTGTACTTATCATTTTAACATTTAACTTTTCACTCTGTAATTTTGCTTTTTGTCTCTATACTTCAAATTTCTGACATGTCTTATACCACTTGTGGTCTTCAAATTGATAATAAATTTTTGTTGTGCGTATTCTCTATGTCTTGGCGGATCTTCAAGCATGTGTTCTCAATTTCGGCAAAGATTGGTCCATGATCCTCTTCCAATGTCTGTCTTCTTATTTTTTGAATCGTTCTGTGGTATCCTGCAATAAAGTTGGCCTCTTGCAACGATGATAATTAATTTAAGACCTTATCAGTGCTCGGCTGGCGCGTTCCAATATGGGTTTAGCTCTCTCTACTGGAATTGGCGATTTCAGCAGAGAAACTTTGGGGATGATATTGTTGTATCTCGCTCTGCACAGAAAACTGAGGTGAGTTTCTTCCTTTGGAAACTTTACCAAAGTCCTCTCTCATCCTCGGAATAAGTCGCTGGTTCCGGGTCCGGCTTTTTTGCTCAATATAGGTTTATGTTATTTTCAGTTAATCATTTTTAATTGTTTTTTATTAGTTTTTTCAAGGTTTTTCAAATGTCAAAGGTATGACATTTGTCAAACCAAAAAAATCCATTCATGTTTAATTTTTTTTCATCGATTTATATGTTCAATTCATTGTTTTTTACTCATTTTTACTGCCCTGAAGAAGTTTCCCACTAGAAGCGAAAGCTTGGCAAAATAAAGCAGAGTTTTGATTTTTGGATTTTTGACTGAGAGATCCCATTATTTCCATTTTACTGTACATTTCTCCAGTCGCTAAAATTCTCAAATTTATTAATTTGTTGATTATGATTTTTTAAAACTATTGAAAAATGAAATATCTGAAAATTGTACATAAAAATTGAATGACGTTCTGGCTCCTTAATGTTATAAATACCTTTGTCAAATCACAACAAAATTAAGAGAAGGATATTTAAGATATTTACGAATAACTTTTTTATTTCTATTTTAACACCCTGTATCTTCAGAAAGAAGGATTTGCCGTCCCATTTCGTCTTAAAATCACCTAAAGAAACGTCTGTTGAATTTATGGTACAACTTAATCAACATCCTGTATAATCAATTGACATACTTGAAGACTACCCTGAATAAATTGTTCCTTAAGATGATTTGATTTATAGCCAGTTTTCAAGTATGCCCACTGACTATATGTGAATTTTTGTATTTACTAAACGAATTTTGATGTAATAATATTTGGGAATATTTATCATATTATGTGAAGTACTCTACATACATTTGTATGTTGGGTATGTATGTATAATCATACCATAACCTGTATTAATGAGTTTGAATATGGATTTTCATTAGGTATCGGCCAGTTCTATTAAATTATATTTACAGATTCCGCATTCGTATAGCGGAACGAAAATGAATATAAGTAAATTTTGTATGGTGCTGAAAAATGCCCGATTCAAAAACCATACCAGTTCAGCAACGAAATGTCACATTTGGTGCCTTCTGTTTATGAATGACTCGACTTCTTGATATTTTCTCAACTATTCAATTTCTAAATTGCCTTCAGCTTAAAAAACCACACCCTTTCTACAACCCATAACTCTGGGTGTGCATAGTCATCCAGTGGATAGTTCATAAGTCAAGCAAACTATTAAAAACAGCTAACTCTGGAGATAATAACAAATGAAGTGGAAACAGTAAATGCGCAGTGGGCGCGGTGGATTTACGCCAGTCAGTTGTTTCTTATATCTGCAGATCCAGTGGGCAGCTACTCGATTAGTTTTGTGAAACGTCTTCTGGACGATTTGTCATAACCTGAAATACAGAAAACTCAAGTGGTGCTTGAAGATAAACGACAAAATGTCTTCCGACTCGAATTTCCCGTTTGTCGGTGACTATGAGAGATTTCCTGAGAGACTCGTTTACCAAATAAATACAAAGCGTTAATTGGGAGAAGCTGTGTGTTTTCATTTTCGCATTGCTTGATGCAAACAACATGATGTTCCACGGAAATATCTTTACCCTCTGGAGAAATGAACATTTATCTTGCTTTCCGTATGCTGCCAGCGTAGCTCTCGGTTCGATGAATGTTCTTTGAACTCATATAAAATTATTTGTTAACTATATCGAAGCGTGGAGTCGAATACAACTTCCATTTTTTATCTAGTAAACGAATAGTGAGAATACAAAAAAGATTATGTTTCAACAATTTTTCTTGTTTTATATTGGCATTTTGAATATGTTCAACTAGTAAATCGCACCATATCAGTCATGTACCATCCAAGTGACAGATAGACAGACAGAATTTATGTAATCATGTTATGTTTACATTTATGACAAGTCAAGAGAGTACAGATGCATGTTGTACAGAAAACAAAATTGAAAGATAATATATATTTATTATTGATCATTTGAAATAAAACTTAACTGTTAGGTAGAATAAAATATTGGTGCTACAGAACATCACATAGCAACATATATATGAAAAAGTAATATTAAGTGAATTCATCATTAAGTGTGAGTACTATTCATATAATCATGTGTTGAGTAAAAACGGTTTTTAAATGTTTTAACTCTCCTCTTGAATGATGGAGTACTGAGCTGAGTGAGGTCAACTGGTAAATGGTTGTACAACTTGAGGTCCAGTGAATTTCGTATAGATATTTCTAGTTTATTCAGCGGTTGTCTAAGTTTATCTGCATTTCTAGTGGGATAATTATGATAGTCTGATTGGGTGGAGAATATACTTTTTATGGATCTCTAACAAAATGTTTAAAATAAATATACAAGGCAAAGACAGAATTTTGTAAAATATGAAGAGAGGTTGGCCTGGTTCGTTGAATGAAGCTCCAGCTATTATTCTAAGTGCTTTTTTGCGTACAGAAAATAATTTGAGCATGAGAGGATTTTCCCCATAGAGTTCCATACATCAAATGGGAGTGAAATAGTGAGTAATACACAGTTAGTAATGGCGAAGAAGGTAGAGCTGAGTTGACATTTTTTTGCACAGAAAGCTAATATATTTTCCCATTCAAGTGAGTCATCAATAATTATACCTAATAATTTTACGTGCTTCTGTGTGGTTACCCTATTATTTGTAATGTCTTAGTAGTGTCAAGATAGTACATTAGATTCTCCACATAGAGTCATAGTATAATTACAATTATAGAAATTGTCACAAACTTACAATGAACAACATTTATTTGAACATAGCTGACAATATTTCTTGGTGAATGTTACATTTTCAGACTTTCATAGTCTGAAAATGTCTTATAAGATTTGAAACCTAAAGAAAAAAATGATGAATGGAATTTTTTTTTTCTATTACCGTCCTTTGTATGATCTTTAATTCCTTGTCCATTGCCGCTTTTCATTTCATATTAGTGTGTAAGGTGTAGTGGAGAAAACAAAATACATTGTTGAAATTATTAATTCCATCAATATTATTCTGAGAGTTACTTCAGTATACATTATTCATGTTATTCTTGTTCGATTGATGACCTATTTATTTTGTAGAAATTCAGATTGAATATAGAATAAAGAAAATAACTTTTGTCTGATTTCTACTTAGTTTTTCATGTGTTACAACTGGATCCGGTTTGTTGAACCATTCTCAAATAAACTGAATTTTTTGTGAGAATGGTTCGTAACAAATATACAACTTGCAGAAATCAGACGAAAGTTATTTTCGGTATCCTATATTCTAGTTATTCTACGGATTCCAGTTGATAATAAAAAAAACATTGTTTATACAATGAACTAATTTTTTTGAAGATATAGTAGGTAACTTACATTTTTTTTTTGGAGATCTTTAATTTTTGAATCCCTATCATTCAAAATGTGTCTCAAATCTGCATTACTCTTCTCTTGATTAATTTGCACAGCATGCAATGCATTATTTTCTTTCTTCAGTTGGTTAATCAAAGCAAAATTTTCTGCATTTTCCTTTTGAAAACTTTCCAAAGTTTTCATTAATCGTGTACTTGACTCTTTTTCGAAAATAAATTTTTTCTTTAATATATCAATGGTATTTACCAAATTATCAACTCTGTGCTTAGTCAAACGAATCTTGGACAATACTACATCCTCTGTTTCCCTAAATTTAACACCACACAAGTCTTCAAATTGCTTCAATTGCTGAAAAGAATAAATTATACAATTCAATTATTTTTATCTCATTGACTAACATTATGAAACTGCCTTTCCAGTTGATTCTGAAGGATAGTAAGATGATGTATTTGTTGATCTCTTTCCAGAACATTTTTTTTAACATTAGATAATTGTTTTTTGAGTTTGTTGTTGATGTCCTTAAAAAAAATTCATCATTCAAGGTTTACAATTATCATTATGTACTTATACCTGAATATGCTGTAAATTATTTATTAGTTCATCAAAAATTTCCTTCTGGTTAGTTACATGCAAATCCAATGTTAAGTACACAGTTGATTTGATTTTTGACTTATAATAATATACCAAAGTACACAGCTGCTCTGTGGTTTCACACTTCAAGAACCTTAAAAAAAAGTTAAAACTATATAGATAAAGGTCCCCTAAGCCCAGACCGTTTCTAAAGCAGAATTAAATTTAAATTGGCATAAGAAGTAAGACAAATTGTCATGTTTGAATTGCGTTTGGTAATGTAGGGAATTTAATAATTCCATAGGGTGGATACTCCAGAGACCTTCCCCTACATCAATGTATATATCAAAGAAATGACTTACATTTCTTTTCTTTGCACTTGTTGCAACAAATCTAGCAAGGTGCTTTTGAATTCATTGAAATTGATATCGAGATTTTGTTTGGCTCTCATTATTTCATAAAGTCCTAAGTCAATAACCTCTGTATAATTGAAATTGTATTCAGTAGGATCGCGAATCTTGATTTGCTAAAAAAGAAAGAAACAATACTTGTGAAAGTTTTAGATTAGGTTAGTCTGAAAATTACCAAAGAATCGTTACAATTCATGATAGTTAAATTTATATTTTTTTCCTCTGCTATTCCATTTTGATCAATTACTTGTAAAACATGATTTTCATTATACATACAAGGTCGATCTTTGTAAGACATATTTTTTATTTATAACGCCTTCAAAGATCTTCAGTATCGTACATTTTCCTGTTAGATGATTGAAATTCAAAATTATTTTAAATTTCAAACATCAAACTTTGTTCTTTGTTCTGACAAGTTCTGATGGGACGTTGTTCTTCTTCCTTCTTTCTTTCCTATTACGTCCTAAGCTACTATAGACATTCGCCCAGGGATTTCGTTGCATCATATATTTACATCAGATGGATCCCACAATGAATTGGGTCTGGATTGTACGCTATGAATGGATCTAAAACAAAGTTCCATTGAAATTTAATGGCAATGATGAAATAATATCTTTACACACTGTATTTGGGTGTATGCCACTACTGTTATTAGTCAGAGTAAGCAAAGCACCCCAAGTTTTTTGTTGCGAATCGCAAACTGCAAAATAAGCACTGCAGTGAGCGTTCATATGAATGCCATATTTTCATGCGTATACTTTATTTGTTGACATCAGCTCTAATTTCTTTCAATCAAAAAAATAAATTCGTGTAAGATAAACTTACACAATAAACTTGTTTATTTTGTTTATTGTAACATTAGTTACAATTAAAAGTGGTATAAAACATAGGAATTTTCATTTCTCTTTTCATTATGATCTCCTACCACGTAGTAACGTATACATCTATCAATTTAGTAAAAAGTAACTAATCAAAAATGAATAACAAATGTATTTCATTTCATTAATACGATGACAAACAATCATTCTGAAGTATCTTTCAACACTGCGATCACATGAATAATCCAATTCGCAATAAAGTTCGAATATTTCAACTTCTTTGGGTGTCTGTCTTATACTTACATTTTATATAGGGCGACCGTTGGTTAACAGAAGACACCATTTTAAAAACAATTACTCAAACAATTTGAAATAAGATTTTCTTCATCAAATAAACTGAATGAAGAAAAACGTTGTGTTCTTGTTTATATATAACATGCTTTTCGTTTACAAGAAAGCTAACCACGGTGGATTATATCGACAACCAGAAAGTTCACGATTCCAAAAAAAAATTCTTCACAGAAGTGATTTCTATTTTTATCAACATATAAATAACCGTTTATAGTTGAGGCAATTGCGTTTCTTCAATGAGGTCTATTTGAAATATATTTGATTGCCATTGATTGACCAAAAATGCTCATTAAAAGTAATATTAGAAACTAACTAAAATCGTGGTTTTGTACTGCTCTCATATTTATGAAACATGGTTTAGAGAAGATTGATGAATCAAACATCAACCAAGTCACCAGCATATATTGTACGGTCATCAAATACCAGTACTGTCATATTGAATTTGAAAAGAGTAGCTAATGAAAACGAAGAGAGACTTGAGTGTTCTAACTTGGCTCCATATTGAAAATCTTAACTTCAATGACGAAGTTTTGAATGGACTATTACATTAATTCCTCTCATCTATCGGTAAACAAATTAGTATGTCGTTGCATAATGATTCGGTATCAATCGATTTGCATTTGCTAACAATTGACATTGCAGGAATAAAAAAGTTCCTTTTTCCTCAAGTTCAGTAACTTATTCAATTACTAGAACGACCCACAAATGTATTATGTACCTATAAGTTTATAGAGACTAATGACCATAGTTGTCGAAACTGCCGAGTAAATTAAAGAAAACTATTTGTTCAATATACAATTTATCTGATTTGCATTCAACATTATACCTTTTATCAATTGTCAACTATGAAATTTTGCCAAGAGCCAAGTTAGTTTTTTGATGTTTATTGCATTTTTTAGTCGAACAATAATATTGATTATATGCTTCGAATGAACCAATGAATTAATTCCCAAATGAATGCGTATGAGACATTGGCGAATTGAATCACCAAGTGTTATTTTATCATTGCTAAAAAACTCATTCATCATTCTCATGAATTTTGAAACTCACTGTTTGCCTCTTTTGTCTGTTGTCAGCTGTCACTCTCATTTGTCATTATATCAAAACAATATTCATGTTTTCAACATTTTAATTTGGTATTTTTAATTGTTAAACTACTAGAGAATGCAATAATCGGTATATTACATGTACTTTAATATAAGTACCAGTCGATTCAAAATCAACATGGTTATTTTACAATTAGAAGAACAGGTGAGGTGAGGAGAGTTGTTATAGGTTAAGGTTTTGATAAATATAATTTTTAGCCAGCTATTATTCAAGCAATTTTTGCTGGAGTCATAGACGAAGTTCATGAACTCATAGAAAATAAACAGGATATCAATTGTCTTGGTAGGTATTATCAGACTAATTTATTTTTATTTACCATTTTAATGGTTTTAGACTGTGAAAAACGAACACCACTTCATGCAGCTGCTTTCAAAGGAGAAGTAGACATAACTAACGTTTTATTGCAAAATGGTGCTAGAGTCAATGCTAAAGATAGTAAATGGGTTACTCCCTTGCACCGAGCTTGCTCTGTTGGTGCTGAAGAAGTTGTGGCTTTACTTTTGTGTTACCAAGCAGATGTTGGTGCTAGAGACAGACTCTGGCAGACACCATTGCATATTGCTGCTGCTAATGGCTCATATTCTTGTATAGAGCAGCTTTTAAATCATGTTCCAAATCTAAATGTTACTGACAGATCGGGAAGGACAGCTTTACATCATGCTTCATATAATGGTCATACTGATGTAGTTGAACTTCTCCTTTCTCGCGGGGCCATGGTAAATGCTTGTGACAAAAAAGACTGCAGGTTAGTAACTTCATAAATTAACTGCATTATCAATTAATTGAAGTCATTTTGCTACCTGATTTTCAAGGCCTTTACATTGTGCTGTGCAGATGGCCCATGATGACACCATTGAGATTTTATTGAAGTTTGGCGCAGATATTAATGCTAAAGATCGAAACCAGTACACACCCCTACATGTAGTTTCTGCCAGTGGTGAGTTTGATTATATACATATAAAAATGGTAAATATTCATATTTAGGGCTCTCACTAGTAATTGAAAAAGTTTTAATTGGACTTACGTTTTCATCCGCTGATTAGAATAATGTATTGCTTGTAACCATAAAATTATTGCCAGTTTTTTTTTCTAAACAGGCACAATCGGAGATCGCAACTGTTACACAGTTTTGTGACCATAATGTAACAAAAATTAATTATAATCTAAAAATAGGTTTCTGTTACAAATTGAATAACAGTTATGTATGTTTTATATATTTTTGATGACTTGATTTTTCTTACAGTACAGAACTTATATAATGTGCGGTAAGAAATCATAATTATCACAGGAGAGTGTTGTAAAAAGTGATTGTCTTCTAACATTAATGTTAAGTAATATTTTCAAAATTTGGCAAATAACTTTCATTTATTGACTTGAAAATAATAACATAAACTTTAGTGAAGTGAAAAAGGATGATTTTGGTGAAATAGAAATTTTAAAAATTTTTCAAAAACATTTGTAATGGATTAATAAATCATGAAGAGAAAGTGCCATTTTATCAGCTTTTATTACTAGAAATTTGACTGTCTCTGAAAGTTGGCTGGAACTCTCAAGTTTTGAATTCCGTTTCGTGATCAGCAGAAAAAATAAGTTGTTTAATTTTTTTCAAAAACTAGCACAAGTCATTAATGCAAGTATTTACCACTATTTTTTATTGTTTATATTCGTCAACTAGTTCATGAATTTTGTAGGTATTGATTCCATTTGTAAACTACTATTGAATGCCGGAGCTGATGTAGATGCTCAAAATGTTTATGGCAATACTCCATTGCATATAGCTTGTCTGAATGGACGGTTAACAGTGGCTCAAGATTTAGTGGTTGCTGGTGCGAATTTGGAATCAATGAATTTCAGGGGACAAACACCGTTACATATAGCAGCAGCCAGTGTAGATGGGGTTGAATGTCTTATGTTTTTATTGAGACAAAATATTGACTTAAACAAACAAAGTTCAGATGGCAGAACACCATTACACATGACAGCAATCCATGGTCGATTTACTAGAAGTAAAACCCTCATGGATAATGGTTAGTTTTTGATGTTTCTGGTTTTTCAATCAACATGGTAGTTTAGGGACTCTTTAGCAGTCACAAAGCGTTATTACAAGATATTGTTAGTTACTCATATTGTGTTTGAATTCTCAGTGTGATATATTTCAATAAAATATGTAGTAGCTCTAATTTATTCGGCAAAATATATTTTTGTGTGATTGTTGTGAAATATTGAAACTATTTAATTTTTTTGTCTATTATAATATTGATTTTTTTTAAATTTTTGCTTCCCTTGAAATTTTTCAATTCTTCATTTCCATAGGGAAATGCTAAACAATGTGGAATGATTACTTTTCATAATAAAATTATCTTATATGGGCGTCATTCAGTTGTTTATGAGTCGAGACATTTGGAAGCAGATATTTCCAACAATGAAAAAAATTTAAAATCTCTTCTGGTTCAACTTGAAATGGACCCAAGTCAGAATTTTATGTAGAACCTGTATATTTTTGAAATATTTTATAGAATCATATGACACAAGTGACTAATTTCTATTTCAAATGGCAGCATAGTAGCCGTTTGCTCCAAATTCAATATGGCGGCCCTGTTACATCATTTATTTATTTATCATATATTGAATTATTATGAAACAACTTGATGTAGGAAGAAAAAAAAGACGAAGTTTGCTTAGTTTTTGAGGAAAAATTCAAGAATTGGTATTTTTTGAACTAACACAGTAACTAATACTAAGAACTCATTTAATGACCAGCTGTAATGGTTTGTCTAGATGTATATAAAAATATTTAACTCAGTTGTAAGAGTTACTTTCAATTATCTCCTGATGATGTTAACTTGGCCAATGAAACATGTGTTGTGAGATTTTGGTCTGTGAAAAGTGTTTCAATTTTATCTCAGAGGTTCCAATTCCACCTATTAGCATGTAACATTCTTTTTTGAATGTAAATAGTGAGTTATTTTGTAACATGAATTCTATTTTTTGTTGCAGTTTTAAAATTCTCTAAAATTAAGTTGAAAACCGTGTGATTTGATATTATACATTTGATGTCAACATTTATTTCCAATAAAACTCATTATTGTCAAAAATAGTACAAAAAAATTGTCACAGTTTATTGAAATCTGTTTAAACACTGCATATGCTAATTAATTTTCCACCTTTGATATTTATTTTAGGTGCTCTTTTAGACTGTCCTGATAAAAATGGTTGTACTCCTCTTCACATTGCAGCACAATATGGCCATGATTTATTTGCTTATACTTTGATGACTTATGGGGCAAATGCGTCAAAAAAGGGGTAAGTAATTTTATGCCGACATATTATAAATGTTAAGGTGAAGTTGAGTTGATTCAATATGTGAGTTACCAAATTGTTTCCTCTAATACTACTATTATATTTCGCTGCTCAGTGTTAATGGTAACACTGCGAAGCTTTTAGTTTTGTTGGAAATTTACAAATCAAACAATATTCCATTAATTATCATAATTTCATATAAATGATTTACTTATTATATGCAACATTTATTTCATTTAGATGCAAATAATTTATCTGTACCAGATGATTCAGATCTCCTTACAATGTTGAATATTTTTATAATTTTAGATCATTACAAATATTTCAAATTGTGAAATGTTCATTCTATTCTGAACTTGAATAATTATTATCCAGTGTTTAGTCATAATGATGTGTATTATTATAAAAGTTGAAGGTTGATTCCTTAGAGAATCTTGTTTCAAAAGTTTAAATTGTTTACTGAGAAGCTCATTTCAATTTTCAGATGTATCATCAGTGGTCGCAATTGATGATAAACTTAATGAAATCTTGAGAAAATATATTACTTGATGACAAATGCCTCAACATCAAAATTTTAATCAACTGCATCTCTCCTACTTGATAACATATATCAATATGTAGTGAAACATTACATGCTTGTTCTAATATATTTCTTTTTTTTAAATAAATCCACTGTTATCTTCTAATTTCTTCGGCAAACATATTTGTCTTATAGGTCGCTTATAGGTCGGTTATAGATGGTAATTTTTCAATGGAAATGCAACTGTCCCAGTTTCCTTGATATCTGCAATCCTCCAAAAGTGTCATTCTCTCTCAAAAATCGTTATCTGTCGCCAATTTCATTGGTAACTCCTAGAGCTTCATTGGTGTTTCTGATATCAAAAGAATCAAATAAGATTTTTATTAGAACTTGCTTTTCATATGGTTCTCAATAACTCTGGTTTGGATTTGGTTTGCATTCAATCTGACCAATTTATGTTGTTCGTCAAAAAACACATACATAACTTTTTCATTCTGATTTATAAATTTTCCTGGAATCCACATTTCTTCTCTTTGTGAATATATATTTTGGCAAAAACCAATTGTCCAGCTGAAAAGTTACGTTTGTTGGTTCCATGCTTGTTATTGAATTGTGTTTCCATTGTGAAGATTTTCATTTTTTGGTGTGTATTTTTGTTTGGAATTGTTTGAATGAATATTGAAATCATTTTTTCTGTAGTTTCCCCTCTCTTCATTTTCTTGAGGACTCGTTCGAAGGTATGAAGGATGAAGAAAACAGTTTTCTTCATCTCCTGAAGACTACAACTTGGTAGGTGAAATGCGATTCAAGAAGAGTATTGCAGGTCTGCTGATTGGGAAAATGCTAGAGGTTCCAGTTTTACCTTTTATCATTTAAGCTGTTACCTGTAACGATTTCAGAACTTCTTCAATGATGTATCTCACAGAGTTTTCAAGATGAACAATCGCTATAATGAATTCTTCTTCAGATTAGGAGTTGTGATAGATCAATGTAGATAGATCATCAACGTATCCAAATGATGTTTTGGATATATGATCTATTTATTTTTTCAATATTTTTAGACAAAATTTATGAATACAAGTAACGACTAATGGAACTCTTCAATGGATTGAATTACACAGTAAATTATCGGGGCAAAACTTTCAGTTTATCCTTCATTACACTTCAACAGATTCTCTATTCATTCAGTTTTGTTAATTTTTCAGACTGTTGAAGGTTACACATACCCAAAAACCAATAAAGAAATACGCACTTTTCATTCTCAAAAACTTCATCATGTATCTGAAATGTGTCTATTTCCCCAATTGTCTATGTCGTACAACTTCCAGATGTCTAAAAAAAATTTGAAGTTTTATGTGCAGATGTTGTATTACCCAAGTCAGACAATTTTGTAGAAAAATTGTTGAAGAAAAGAGAAATGATACTTTCTATGTTTTTTACCACTTTTATTTGTAACTAACATTACTGCAGTTTCGTCCTATACGGACATTTTCAAACTTCTACAATAAACTAATAATGATTAATTACATTAGCCATTATATACCACCCCTGTAGGTACTAATAGAGGTACTTGGCTTGATTGAGTACCCGAATTTACAGTTCACAGTGCATATCTGCCAATATAAAAACCGGCGAGTAAAATATATCGATTTGTTCATTTAACAGGTTGCACCCGCAATGTTTATGCTTGTGAATTTCCATGGATTCTAAATAATTGAGTTTGTAACCCTTCCTTGCATAGTGCAAAATTTCTGTATCGTTTAGATTCGGAAACTTGTGATTGCATGCCAAGGAATGGTTGAAAACGTCGAATCATTTTTTCCTAGTCTGAAGGACTTTTCATGTTCAGCATACCGTTTTTGGACATTCATAAATTAGCAGCCTACAATTCAATGTTGCACAGAGCATTCTCACTGCCTTTGTCTGCTAACAATCTAGCTAGGGAAATTGATATAATTACACAGATAGGCCGTAATTCACTTACAGATTAGTATACCCTCAGGTAAAACAAGCAGAAATCAAGAAATGGGCAACTCTAACATATTATGGAAAAAGAACAGAGATAATTGCGATTTTCTTCAAAAAAACAATGTGGAAGTGGCACTCAGACCACATGCCAGGTTATCTGATTTCCTTTTCAATGCCAAAGATAAGGTGGAGAAATCTGGAGTTTATAATCTTGTGTCCGGAGTGTAATAGTGTTTATGTGGGAAATTAGCACATCCGCATTGTAAATTCAGGTACTCAATCAAGCCCAAGTACCTCTATTATTGCCTATAGGACTAATCTAATAAACCGTTGTTAGTTTAATGTATAAATTTGAAAATGTCCTTTGAATAGGACTACAGTAACGTTAGTTACAAATAAAAGTGACAAAAAACAGAAAGTTTCGTTTCTCTTTTCTTCATTATGATTTCCTACCATGTACTAACGGCTACATCCATCAATTTACTTATTTTAACCAATGATCATTTAGTAACATGATGTTTGGGATAAGCAATTCATCTGGGGGTATATAAAATTTTGTTCTAAGGAAAAGAATTGCTTGACATTCACCTAGACTTCTATCACCTTCCTCCGATCTATACAGTTCTGCCTTACTTAACTCAGATTGACGGTTATTGGAGTCTCGTGAAACAGGTGGTTCAACTACTGTAACGGGCTTGATATTTATGTGACAAATGGCAGTTGAGTGGTGCTCTATGAAGGACACACCAACTATATTATCCGAGACGATGATTTTACTTTTTTGTCTGAGATCATATAAATAAGATTTGAATCATTCTAAAGCATTGCCACTGTTTTCAGAGAGAGAAAAATGCTCAGTAGTATATTTCCTTTCTTATATGCATTGACAATAATTTCTGTGAATTATACAATAGCAATCTCACAAATCTACTCGTTACACAAGATTACAGGATATTAAGAAATACATAAATTGATTGCACATGATTACTCATCAATATGGAAGTGAATGAGCAGTTTTTACAGCAACAAACAAAAAACGACTTCAAACTTATGGCTTAAGACAGGTCATTGGAAAGTAACAGACTGGTAAGTAATTGGAAAATAAGTTTTATTGTCTTAAATTTATAAACACTAAAAAAATATATCACATTCTTAGAACTCAAACATTATCATCTGAAGTATAAACACTTCTATTCTGAAGCATATTTTGCGGTCATCATCTCTGCTTTCTTCACATACTCGTCGTAATAGTTTTTGAATTCTTCGGCGATGTCTACCATTAGAGGATCGTCTGGATTCGGATACTGCAAAAGCATCCTTATAGCGATCAACAGGCCCTCTAGGCCAATCGTGGGCTTCCAATTGCCTGACGGAGGCATTTTAATCAAATCTAAGCAGATACGACCATTGTCATCAATATTTGGATGATAAATTTTTGTAATGAACTTAATTAAAGGAGGTGTAAAAGGATACTTTTCTGGTATTACAATTTCTAACGTGAATATGCCTTTTTTGTACGGAGAGTCTTCAGGGCCAGTGAGTTTCACTTCTAAATGTTGTAGCTTGTCGTTTTTCTGGAAGACGCAAATTCCTTTTGGAGGCGAATTTGTCATTTTCTCCAATTCCCGAGTTAATCGATATCTCTGCATTTTGACTACAGATACGAAATAAGTAATGAGAAATTTTTTACTTTTTTTTTTCAATACCGGAATTCTGAAGACTAGGTTAAATGTCAAATTTGAAATAACCACACAACACACAGATGTTCTGTTGTCATTTAATATGGTCATGGCATAATTATGACAGCTCTGGCTGCGAAGAAAATAACGAAATATTATTTCAAATAAATTTTCATAGTCCTTTTGTGAAGAAACGTTCGATTCCAACAACTACGTTGACTATCAAATTTGAAATAATCACAGAGAGTACAGATGTTTTATTGTCATTCTGAATAAGAAAGGAGGTAGCTCCTTCTTTCAAATATCAAATGTTCACTATATCGATAGGTCCTAAAAAACCATACTTATCTGAATTTGAATGGAAAGGAGTATACTTTGTAAAGAAATCAATTTTTCCCAAACTAATCTTCTTCACAACTGTCCTCACAACACCATTTATAGTCATCGAAGGTCAAAACCTGAATAACCGTTATAAATATGATGCAAACCAATTTCCTTGACAAAACTCTTGTGTTACTTTGTTGTTTCTTGGGGAAGATTTTATATAGAAAAGAAGTAATATAAACTATTCAATAGGAATTATGAAACTTTTCAATACAAATAAGATGATCTGGTGCTGCAGGTTTTTCCGGGTTTTCCTGCAGCTGAAAAAGCAAATGCACCACTGGAATCAATGAAGTCGCCCCGGAGCGCCAATTATAGAAAGGTAGTAAGATTTGGTCACGATACGTAAATCACATTTATTACATTTTAAAATAAGCAACAATATTCTCTTCATTTCTTATTTTTCTTTTCTTATAGTCTATACCTACACGTATCCTCAGTTATTAAGGTAAATCCAGTCATTGCGTTCCAACGTTCAGAAATCTTTCAGTGGAGATGCAGTATCATGATACACTTATCCCTCTGGTACGTTGCCGCTAGATTTGGCCTGTTTTTTTGGCAGCCTTGTCTCCAGAAGATCTCAGAGTCAATTTCATTTCGTGAGGAGATAATTTCATTGAATAAATTCCCGACAAAAAGTAACCACTTTTCTACGCCAGTCGCAAGGGTAAGGGAGCTTGGCTCGTACCTGCTTGAACCTGTCTACTTCGCGCAAATATCATAAATGACCGTGAGAGCCATCTCTTCGACCATTGGTCCAGTAATTTGTTAGAAATAATGGATTATTTACGCTGGCAATACTTCCACAATGTTGAAATTTCATTCAAAAATGTAATTTATTGTTTCCTTAGGATTTTGCGCAGTCATCTTACGGAAATGGTCCTTTCGGCACTAAGGTCTAGTCTCTCTCTCTCTCTCTCTATTTTGAATGGTCGTTGCTTCCTATCGTCAGGCGCATTTGACCAATGCTCCTCCTGTTGTTTAACAGGAGCTTCGTCGGGGGGCGCAGCGATCTTGCACGAAGCAATGCTGCCTCCCATTTTGTTTCGAACTTTTTATAATAAAAAAACAGTAGGTTTTTTTAACATAAAAACAATTTGGAGTTTTTTAAGTCGCCTCCTGCTTGGGAGACCTTTTGGTATTTTTCCACATATATAACCCCCTTTACGTGGTTATCCGAACCACTCCGGCCTGGATACCGACGTGAATAAAGGTGGTCACTTATTCATCACTTTTTTTAGATATTCCACATTTCAATTTTAACACAACCCAACACAAAAAAGAGCCCCACGATAGCACATAGCATCCATGTACCTTCTATGTGGACGGACGTTTTCAGCACGTCCGTCCACTACCACGGCCACCACGGAACTCCCTAAGGTCTAGTCCATTTTTTGTTGTCTAGAAACAAAGGATCCAAGGAAACAAAGAAGAAGAATTTAAATATATGTTCTTTACTGCGATTGGTCAATTTGAAACAAATTTGTTAGTTTTGAGTTCGCCATTTCTTTTCTACATTTTCTAACGAACTTTTGACTGTCAACAGCAGATCAATTGATTTTTTAAATAGCTCAAAATGGCCCTAAATATGAACTCGATCGTCGAGCAACAAGCTGATTCGAGAAAACAGAGCGATGACCAGACGAAATCCGTGACAGATAGTCACGCCGTGACCAAAAGGTAAAAAACAGTTCTTAACCTCAGTTATAAATTTACTAATTTTTCTGATGGATTTCTCCAGACTTCACAGGGAACTGATGAATCTAATGATGGCTCGAGACGAGGATATCTCTGCATTCCCGGACGGGGAGAACCTTTTCAAGTGGGTGGGCACCATTATGGGGCCCAAAGATACCGCCTACGAAACGCTGAAGTTCAAGTTGAGTCTGCAGTTTCCCAACTCATATCCCTACGCAGCGCCCACAGTCAAGTTTGTCACCCCCTGCTTCCACCCCAACATTGACATAACTGGAAACATTTGCCTCGATATCCTCAAAGATAAATGGTCAGCCCTGTATGACGTGAGGACTATCCTGCTTTCCATCCAAGCTCTCCTGTCCGAACCGAATGTCGATAGCCCCTTGAATGGTCAAGCCGCCGAAAAATGGAAGGATCCCGAAGAATACAGGTTGTTAGTTTTAGAGACGCATAAAAAGGCGTGAGGACGTTTTGAATATTAAATTAATTGTAAATTATTAGTTAGGGCGATCAATATAGAAGCTGCGGGTTATGAATTTGAGCGTATGCTTTCAACCTGAAGTATTTCAGGGCTGCGACGATCGATGGACAACTCAATATACAATTTTTTATGTGGTTGTATAATCATTCATATAAATGTTGTTTATTTTTAATTTTTATGGTAGTCTACCTCAGAATTTACTATATTTTATACATTTTTATAGAAAATTGTATCGATTCTGTTTCTGGATTTGAAGTGACGCAGATAAACGTAAATTGAATATCAAAGGCAGATTTCATATGTATTACTGACCACTTGTATTTGTAATTTTTTGTTATTGCGAGTTCAATAAAAATTCTAAATTTCAATGCTGATTTTTTACTACAAACACATGAAATTTTGTTTTTCGAATGTGTGGACATGATGGCCCAAAAATGATGGGTTGAATATAAAATTAGTAGAATCAAGAGATATTGAACACGAAAAATATTGGAAGAAGTATTTGGAAGTTCAAAATGGCAGTTTTGGGCATAAATAGTTTTACTACCTTCTCGTCATGTTCATAACAAACTTCTTCAATCTTGAAAAATAATTTAGCATTGATAATATATGATTATTAATTTGTTTTATATTATTTCACAACTTGATAAGTTTTTATTATTAAAATAGCAATGCATAGTATTTTTACTTATGTTTATTTCTAAAACTTATATTTATGAGTCTCCTTTCTGCTATTGAAATGTTTTATCTCATTTTTGAAATGAACATTATTATTGTTATAACATAAATTTAGTCAATATGCTGGCAGTTTGAATTTTTTTCAACCATGGAATCAAAAAACAGTTTAGTACTTTCGAGAATACATTTTTTTAAACTTTTTCATGGCTGGATCAAAATATAAATAATTTTTTGTATCTTGACTTTTTACATTATTGTGTTTTCATTATAAGTATTTAATCTAGTCTTTGTTGGATCTTTTCATTTTTTTTGTACTTTGGGAGCCCATTAGTCCAAGAAGATATGCCTCATCATCCAGCTTTAATTATTGATTTTAATAATTTTTTGATTAGCGAAACTAGTTTCAACTCAAATGATAACCCAAACCAAAAAAATTATAATTTCAAACGAGCCAATTATCCTGCATTATATAATGCGCTACTTTCCACGAACTGGTATTTCCTTCGGAATTGTGATGATGTCAATTTAGCTGTTAGTAATTTCTATGATGTCTTGTATAATATTATTGATTCACATGTTCCTATTTTCAAAGTGTTCAAAAATAAATATCCCAAATGGTATACACCCGAGATTATTTGCAATATCAAAAAGAAAGCTAAACTACGCGAGAAGTATAAGAAAACTGGTAATATGCAATACAATTATCAATTCAAGAGGCTTAGACTTGTCATCAAAAACCAAATCAAAGCTGCATATGATATTTATTTAAATTCTATACAAGAATCTGTAGTATCTAATCCTCAATCATTGTGGTCATACGTACATTCCAAGAATAGAACCTCACGTATTCCAGGTAGGATGAAATATGATGGCTTCACTATTGATTCTCCAGATGAAATTGTAAATAGTTTTGCAAATTTTTTTCACAGTACATATTCACACTCTGCAGTTGATGAAAATACTTTGCATTCATGCTTATCTAATTCAAATTGTTTTTATAATAACATAAACTTTGAAAACATTAGCGAACAGGAAATCTTGATTGCGGTACGTAAACTAAAAAATAAGTTCACTTCTGGTCCTGATAAGATACCGTCCTTTTTTGTAAAAGATTGCATCGGTGTAATGGTCTATCCCTTACTGACACTTTTCAATCTTGCAGTAAAAAATAATAATTTTCCTGAATTATGGAAGATATCACGAGTTTGTCCCATTTTTAAGTCTGGTGATCCATCTGATATTCGGAATTATCGTCCTATCTCAATCCTATCGAACTTTGCAAAACTTCTCGAAATTGTCATCTACAATCGCGTACATTCCTCAGTTCGTAATATTATATCTGCGCAACAACATGGATTTATGTCAAACAGATCCACCATAACTAATTTAATTGTATTGACCCAAAATATTAGTGATGTCTTAGATAATCGTGGTCAAGTTGATGTGATATATACTGATTTTGCTAAAGCATTTGATCGACTTGATCACATGATCCTTCTAAAAAAACTCCACCAATTTGGTTTTCATAATTCAGCAGTATTTTTCATTAAATCCTACTTACTTCAACGCGAACAGTTTGTGTCTTATAACGGCTATGATTCTTTTCATTACAATCCGTCATCTGGAGTTCCTCAAGGGTCGAATCTCGGACCACTTCTGTTCTTATTATTTATTAATGACCTCAGTAATTATGTCCATTGTAATAAGTTATTTTTTGCAGATGATTTAAAAATATATTTACCTGTCGAAACTGTTGAAGACTGTAATAAATTGCAACGACAGTTAGAAAATATACAGACTTGGTGTGAAGTAAACAAACTATTTCTCAATGCATCCAAATGTAAAGTAGTTTCTTATAGTAGAAAAATGTCAGTCATCGAGTACAATTATCGAGTAGATACCATTTCACTGTCACGAAGTAATTCAGTTAAAGATCTTGGTGTATATTTCGATCAAAATTTGTCTTTTTCCTACCATATTAGATTGAAAGTAAGTGAAGCTTTGAGAGTTTATGGATTCATAGTTCGCAATTGTAGATCTTTTTCAAACATATCTGCTATATTGACTCTTTATGTAGCCTACGTAAGGTCAAAATTAGAATATGGCTCTGTTCTATGGTCTCCATTCTACAATTGCTATAAGACATTAATTGAAAA
>WOGP01000042.1:0-23335 GCA_015342065.1 Leptinotarsa undecemlineata
TTCTTTATTCTTATGAACGTAAAGACACATCTCATATATATACAGACCAGCAACTGTGAGAATTTCCAGCTCTTTGAATGAGCTTCTACATGACTGTCGCCATCCTAAACCAGCAATTATTCTGACCGCGCGCTTTTGTAATATAAATACTCTTCCAGCCGAGGAGCTCATACCCCAATTCAAAATTCCATAGCGCAAGTGACAGCCAATAGTTGCATAGTACAGACTTAGGAACACCTCTCTTCCACAATGATTAGACATAAATCTCAGCACATAACAGTTCTTCCGTATTTTATCACATAGTGAATCTATATGAGGACCCCAATTCAGCTTATGATCAAACTTGTTTCCTTAGTTGTTGTGGTTAGTTGTATTGTAGTATACTGCCCAGTTGAGGACACACAAAAGCTTATTGATTGTTTTCATCATATCATAATTTTGCAATCTAATCTTCGTTCCTCTACCAAGCTACTGATTTTGCCTCGTTTACAAGAACGTCCTTTTCGCAGACCACAATTTGGCAAATTTTTCGCCGTGACTACAATGCAAGGATGACCTTCAACTAGAAGTAATACACTGAACTTTCACTTTAACATCCTTATATTTCAATAATTATTTAACGAACTGTATTTTTTTCAGGAACAAACATTAATAAATGAATACTGATCTCTATTTCCCTACGCTGCCGTAAATAAGTCACATGAATACTCAATCTATAGAAAGAAACAATGTGTCATCAATGCGATTACAAACTAGAAAAGTATCATTTGTGAGCTGACAGACACCTCAACACAATTATCATGCAAAAATACAATTCCAGATGATAATCTCCCAACAGACTCCACAGCCGGCAACGAGCACAGAAAAAAGCTCCCCAACATCGAAATAACTGCGAAACACCATTAATTCCCAGCTGAATGAATGTAATCGATAAGAAAAAGCCTCATTTGCTCGTTTAGAACAAGGCGAAGATTTTACGATGACTATAAAACACGGGCGTTTTTCCTACTGAATTCGTCCTGTGCCCACGCTTGTTTAACATATTCAACCGCTTTATGAACCTGTTGATTGCTCACCTCTGAGTGATCCAGGAAATAAAAAGCCAATTAAGATGTCTGATTATTCGAAAACTAGCAGATTGCCTCGACTCCTTAAAAGGACCTTAATTAGTTTCTTATAAATATCGCTTGTGAATGAATTTGCGTGGTGAAATCTCGTCAATGGGTAAGCGATTGGGATTGAAAGCTAGATATTGCTGGTAGAAAGAATTCATGTCTTTCAAACTGTTACGAAATCATTATCAACAGGACTGAAGACTGACTAAATTATGCGGGGAATTCTAATACTTTCTGTTGATTTCAGTGGGCAAGTTAAATGAAGGCAAAAACATGTTCTGTGTTTCTGAAATGTATAACTTTTCATTTACGTTACATGTCCAAAAATATGTGTCAATTGTCATCTCTATCACATCTCAAAAATGTACATTGTTATTCTTGGAGTAATCCAAACGTAATAATCTGCTCTGACTGTCTACCTCAATTCTTCTAAAATGGAAATTTTCCTGTCACTAAAATACTCAAAATGTATTCCATTTCCCCTGACTCCATTTGAAACTGAAGTATTTGATACTCAAACCACTGAAAATAGTGTTATGAAGTTAAAACATGTTTTTTCAAGTAGAATTATGACTAATTAATATTGATCAATGTAACTATTCAACAAGGCAACATGACATCCAAATTGTGACGTTATTCTTGCTGGGATAATAATTTGTACATTCAATCTCTGCTCAATTTCTTGATAGACATTTTTCGTAGCTTCCATCCTCGGATAGCACTTGGTGTGGTTTCTACTAAACAAACTCAGTCTGCCAGACGTCTTCATCTGAACATCTACCTTCAGCTTCTGGGTGCATTGAAATTGCATAAATTCGGAGTATTTTTCGAAAAAGGCATATACAACACCCATAAACAGTTATTCTTGAAAATGCCATTATTGATCCATTATTTGTAGAAGAATCTGTACCTTCAAATGCTTGAAGATACTATCGATCCTCTTATAACTCACGAGCTAGAAACTCAAATGGATGCAAAAGGTCATTTACTTTTGCAGTAGGATCTGTTACATTTCCAGCAAAACGGTGTCCCCCTTCATTATTTTATTTCTGCCCGACAGTGATTGAACGAGAGATTTCCGGATAGATGGATTGGCAGAAGAGGAGCAGTTGAATAGCCTTCTAGATCACCAGATTCAACAGCCTTAGATTTCTTTCTTTAGGGGCATGTTAAATCCGTTGTTGAATATATTTTGTCCTGTCCTTTGATGTATAATGACTATTTTTTATACTTTTTTGCCATTCTAAGGAAATAAATGATTTGAATTTGAAATTTTCCACTCAGTTTAGTCATCCTGAAGGCACTTTGAAAGAAGCTCGTCGTCCCGGATTAAACCATTCCGCGGTTGGAGGAAACTCCGCGCCAATGTTCTTAACCATAATCCATTTTTTCCATAATTTATTCAAGAGCAAAACTGGAACGAGCGGAAGCCCGGTGGGGAATTAGATAGAAATTAAAAGAAACAGCCGTAGGATGGATAATTTATGTACCCCCGTTGGGATTCGGGTGGATTAAAGGAACACGGCCCGTGCTGACTGGGGTTTTCATCCCATGTGTGTTATCCGTCAAACGATGAATCGAAATAACTGTATACCGGGTGTGCTAAGAAAAATGTACCTTAATAACAGTGACGGAAATTTGATGGGAATGCATCTATCAATAACAAAGATATGATAACTAGAAAATGGAAAACTCACTAGCTAAGCATCACAACATTGGGCATCAACAGCCTGTTAACATATTCACAAGTTGACTGCTTTCCTGAAAGTATTGTAATTGTTATATATTGGTCCCATACTTTGTCTGGTGGTTTTTATTGGCCTGAATATTGGTTTCAGACTTTGTCTGATGCTTTTTGTTGGCCTAAATATTGGTTTTAGATTGTGTCTGATGCTTTTTGTTTCCCTGAATATTGGTTTCAGACTTTGATGCCTTTTGTTGACCTAAATATTGGTTTCAGACTTTGTCAGACGCCTTTTGTTGGCCTAAAAATTCATTTCAGACTCTGTCTGATGCTTTTTGTCGGCCTAAATATCAGTTTCACACTTTGTCTGATGTTTTTTGTTGGCCTAAATATTGGTTTTAGATTGTGTCTGATGCTTTTTGTTGCTCTTTATATTGGTTTCGGACTTTGATACTTTTTGTTGACCTGAATATTAGTTTCAGACTTTGTCTGATGTTTTTTGTTGCCCTAAATATTGGTTTCAGACTTTGATGCTTTTTGTTGAATAAAATATTGGTTTCAGACTTTGATGCCTTTTGTTGGCCTAAAACTTCATTTCAGGCTCTGTCTGATGAATTTTGTTGGCCTAAATATCAGTTTCAGACTTTGTCTGATGCTTTTGTTGGCCTAAATATTGGTTTTAGATTGTGTTTGATGCTTTTTGTTGGCCTAAATATTGGTTTCAGACTTGGTCTGCTGCTTTTTGTTTGCGTAAATAGTGGTTTCAGACTTTGATAGTTTTTGTTGGCCTAAATATTGGTTTTAGACTTTGTCTGATTCTTTCTGTTGGCCTAAATATTGTTTTAAGATTTTGATGCTTTTTGTTGGCCTAAATATGGAATTCAGACTTTGTTTGTTGCTTTCTGTTGGCCTAAATATTGGTTTAAAATGTTGATGCTTTTTGTTAACCTAAATATTGGTTTCAGACCTTGTCTGATGCTTTTTGTTGCCCTAAATATTGGTTTCAGACTTTTATGTTTTTTGTTGACCTAAATATTGGTTTTAGACTTTGTCTGATGCTTTTTGTTGGCCTAAATATTTGTTTCAGACTTTGATGACTTTTTTTCACCTGAGTATTGGTTTCAGACTTTGTCTCATGCTTTTTGTTGGCCTGAATATTGATTTCAGACCTTGTCTGATGGTTTTTATTGGCCTATTGGCCTGAATATTGGTTTTAGACTTTGACTTCGGACTTTGACATGGACTTGTTGGCCTAACCATCAGCTAAGGTCTATGGTTACCCCATTCTAAGATATAGTAATACTCTAATAATGAACATTAGTGAAATTTGGCTACCTCTCCTCAATGGTACACAAACGAAGTCAGGTAAGAGATATCATTATTTTGGGTGCGGGTGAATACGGAATTTGATTAATTCGCCTCCAAATATTCTATAGTATGATTGACCACTACAAGAATTAACAAAACCAAAATAAAGGTTGTAAAGAAGGTCTGAACGAATGAAACAACAGAAAATATCAATTGGTTTAAAGGTATGGAAAATCACTGGTACAAGAGGAAATTGAAAGAAGTCGCCTACAAATCTATAATTGAAATTGCTAGCAGTGATGCCAATAGTTGATTGAATGAATGAATTTGCTGTGACTCCCTGAATTGTCAATTTCTCTGTAATTTTCCACTACATTTCCTAAAACACATTTCTTTTTTTCATAAACGTGTCAGGGTATTCTTTCTTCTACCTCAATCATAAACCTGACCCCTATTCTGTAGAATATATTCGAAAAGAATTCTTTTCCACTTTTTAGAATTCTCATCCAGTTTTTTGCGACCTGGCCCAAAACAATTTCATTCAAAACCAAATCGAAATTCTAGCATTCATTGGCGTATCGACCGAATCACAATAAATCGACTGGGAGAGCGAATAATATATGGAGGGGCCGTATGAATCGAATGAAAGCCATCAAAAAACCAATTAAGTCGAATTCACACCCACTTTGTTTGGGTATCGTTCCATCAATTGTATGCAAATCTATAATCGCGTGATACAACCGCAGAGGTACGAGGGTGAAGCGATAGTTAATACTGTCACGTTTTTTCCCGTAGGTTGATCAATAATTGACTACACTGAATAATCAAACTCAACTTCATTGCACTTTAAATACAACAAACACTTCAAGTGAAAACTCAAATATTATTTTAATGTCTATTGCCTTACTAGATCACTTCTCGAATCGCACTGTATCTTTCACTCGACTCTGTACTTGACTGCCTCGATATGCCCGCCGCCAGCGCTTAAATATCGTAATCGAGCATCGTAGAATTGTATTCGGGCATGATTTACAACAATATTTAGGATACAGTGCACATGTAATGCTTGAGATGAATTTTTTTCAACGCAACGCATTCTTTGAGAATTTCCAGAGGAGAGATGAAAGAGGAGGAAGCGTGGACGAAGTCTCAGAGTAGAGCCCAAATGACCTATGAAGGATCCTAAAGTATCAGAAATGGGGCCCCAGTTATTACTCCAAGACGATTAACAATTGAAATTTCATGAAATAGTTTTGTCTGAAATTTTATCTTTGCCAGATTCGCCATGATTTGTCTTTATTTCAGTTTTCATCATTTGACATTTGACATTAACGTATTATTATAATATTTGAGTTATCAGATTTACCTGACTAGTAGATAAGCCACATTGTGAAATTAATTTTAAAACGCAGGTACCTATCATACCTATATATCTATGGTATAGATTAAATTTATATATTATATGTAGATTCAGTTTTCAGTCTGCAGTAACTTACAAATACTTGTTATAAAAACATCAAAAGTTCTAATTCTCATTTTTCATAAATCATTTGTGTACATCAGGAACAACAATGGGCGGAAAATGGAACCCTGACCAATACCTAATAGTATACGTTATAGCTTGTTGAAATAATATTTTGATTATCAGATTTACCTGACTATCACATAAGGACACATTGTATTATTTTTATATTATTTTTATTTCATAGTTTCCATAAATACAGATATCAAGTTTCCATAAAAACAAAATAGGTTCTTAACTTTTGAAAAGTCGATGTGATAACTACTGCTGTTCCCTCGTAGTTATTCAAATGCGTAGACTGACCTCGAAAAATGAGACGAATAATTTTTCAAATAATAGTTTATATACGGGGGCAAGAAAAATTCACTCCGCTCTCAGAGCGTCCTTGAGTATTTTCCTGTAATAATTGTGGTTTGTCCTTAAAAAACGATTTATTAGTATATCGAATTGTTTCAGAAGTTTTGTCACCCTGAATGAACTTCTGTACAATCTGTTAGCTAGGTTTCATTGATGTTTTTGTGAAGTATACTTCAAAAAAGTCTTATTTTGCCTAGTTATGTTTGAATTCGCTATTCCCTTGTCTCATTTGACAATAACGATTACCTACCAGGTGAAGTTGCAATTGGTGTTTCTATTTTTGTGAATTCTTAAGACACAATGGTTTATACCTTTCGAGAACGGTTTGAAATAGTGAGTTTGTACTTCCAGAATGAAAATAGTGCTAGAGCTGCTGCCTGTATGTTCAATGATAATCATCCAGGAAGAAATGTACGACACAAATACGTTTTGGAATTCTTGAACAAATTTACAGAAACTTGATCTGTCAACTATAAAAATCATAACCGTTTAGAAGTTGTCAACGATGAAGCTATTTGTACTGCAGTTTTAGGACATGTTTGTGATTTGTAGCTCCCGAACTATAAGCTTCAGACCACATGTTTCAAGGTGGCTCGTTTTAAATGTAATGCACTGTATATTACAATATAAGTCCAAGCGTGTTTCAAAGCTATTTTATCTAAATTTGGCTTCGGTAGTCACGACGTGTCCCAGACAGGCTATTTTCTTTCGTAGGAATTCCCACTTATCTAGCTGAATTTTAGAGTTTGAGCTTCTCAGACTATTGAAGACAGATTTAAGGCTCTCAAAGTGTTCTTGGATGAAAGTCGAAAAGATAGCACTTTTCGTTCTGAATACCACGGAGGGTATTTATCCATTATGCGCTAAAAGGTAGCTGGCGCATTTTTTAGCCCAAATGGCATCCTCAAAGCTACCCTATCCGTGTTAAGTTGATAGCTTGCTTTTGTATGAATCTTGTGAACCAGTGTTTTTTAAACCTAATGTGAATAAGAGGATTTTCGTTGGTCCTTTGAGTTTTACCAAAATATCGAAACAGTTCCCGATAAAGTCCCAGTTTCTTTCAGCCAGTCTGTATCATTTTTGAGAACACAGTTGCATTACCTATTATGATGACCTAGTTTTCGTGAATTCGTAGAGAAACATTCCTTTTTGTCGGTTACCTCACCAGAAATACCCTCTTCGTTTACACAACACCAATTACGAAAGCTTGTGTACGAATACCGATAAAGATTCCTGTGAAGATCGCTCTTGTTCTATAAATGTTATTGACCCAAAAGTGGGCAGGGATATCGAAAATATAAAATACCTCTTGGCCTTCTGTAACGGTGTTATTAATTGAGAGTGAACGACTGGCTGTGTGCCGACCGTAATGAATTCAATTTATGTGAAACTTGAGATGAACTGGGGGCGACAGAAAGCGAAAATCTATCTGAAATTATAATGAGGATATGCGACGATGATTAATGGGTATTTCGACTAAGTGTTTTGGGTTATCGTGAACCGGCTCGTGACACATGTGCAATCCGGAGAGCATATTTTGATCAGGAGCTTCAAGGTTCAGTACTTTGCCTCCGTAAATCAAGAGCGAACCATTTCCACTTGCCACAAATACTACTTTCTTGCACTAAATCAGAAAAAAGTGAGGAACAAAATTCCAATCCAGCAGAAAAATATTCGCAAGAAGCATTCAAAATCATATCAATATCTTATTGTAAATAAAAATTCAGTTCCACGGTTCACCAAATTTTAATACCTCTCTATTACTTGAGAATAATTATTTCAAACTTCCGGTAATCTTCACCGGTTCATTAACATCTAACCAATATTACAAGCCACATTTCCGTCTGTATACAAATTTCCGTAATGTTTACGATTTTAATCAACTCAGTTTACCGAAATGTATCCATTTTTCCCAAATTTAATTATTTTGCTTGCGCGTGCATCAACAAGAAAAAGCACCAGATGGCTTGAACTGTCGAATAAGTGACAGAGCATGTTTATAAGTTGGGACTTCCCGAATGATCGTGCAGATACTGTTTACTCAGTGCAAATAGCCTCTCTTGAACAGTGCTTCCAACATTATTATCTTCAGTGTAACCACATCCACGTCAGGAATTCATGGATCATTTTCAACTACTAAACCGATCGCAACATTATTCGTTTTCTCACAAAACTTTAAACTTCGTATGGAGAGGTCTAGTAGCATAAAATCTGGCATTCGCAATGGTCATTCTAGTCCCTGGCTTTCTCTTCTACTGATTTCGGGATAATGAATCGGAGAACTGTCATCTATGATTTAGAAATGGAATTGTATGCTATCCTGTTGGAACCACATAACTTTTACCGAAAGTTGGATTTGCTAAAGATGTTTTCCAATTATCCTTGCAGAAATGACCTGTACATAATAATAGTGAACAGATGGTTCAATATATCATGTGGGGTCCAATAAAATAATTGGACCTTATATCTGATAGACCACAGCTTCGGAAAGGATACACCGAAATATGACCTGTGGAGTCCAATAAATGTCCAATGATTTTATTGGACCCCACAGGACATATTTCGGTGTATCCCGTGTATGCTTTAGAAGAAAGTCATTCGAAATATGGGATTTTGGGGCTACGCACTGAGAACGCACCTCAAGCCTCTGGAAACCATTTAAAAAAGATTACTGAGAATAATGCTATCAAAAAACAGCAGATATTTTTCAGACCAGCTTTTTAGTGAAAGTTATATCCTTGATCCAAGGCAATTGTACTATCTGAAAACTGGTTTGAAATGTCATACTTCACGGAATCAGGTACAGCTACCTACTCACCATTACGAAACTTGACAGAAAAATCGACATATGGCCTCACATGGCTAAATCATTTGGTCAAAAGTCATACAGATACATTGCACCTAAAGTATATAATTCAATTTCCAAATTAATAACCGATATCAAAAACATTTCAACTTATAAGAAAGAATTTGAAAAATACATTCTGAAAATGCCTAGAAAACTTCTAGGCATTCTTCTTCGCTATTCAATTTTAATACGGTATTGGCGAGTTACAAAAGTTGGCTTAGGATCTAGAATCATTGAATTGAATTAGCAAACATGAAGAAAACCAACTGATGCCTAGTTCGCAATAACTGAGTATGATGTAACACTCCAAAGATGTGTTCAACTGAAGCGCCCAAAGAGCTCGTCTTTGCTTCTTCTTTCATTCATCAAAAGTTGGCTTCGTAACTACCGTACAACGTTGTCAGCCACAAACTAATTCATTTTTGCGTGTAAATCGGCCTCGAGCGGCACTCTGAAGTATGCAAGAACAAATTTAAAGTCTAGACCACCCAAGAAAAACCCAACACTGGAGGATGAAGATTAGCTAAAGAGCTTGCGGTTAGAAAGTATATTCTTACAGACGGGGAACATACAGGTTTTCATGGAGCTGATGATGGAATATCATTTAGTAGTTTACATTTGAGATCAACTATTACTATTTTGACGGTTCAATCCAAAGCACAAAAATAGCATTTTTCCAGACCAGTTGGATGAGTACCCATTTTCCAGAAGCTATTTCTTTGAGAAAATTACATTTTAAGGTTTCAATCCAAAGAGTTCTACATTTTTGGCATTTTTGGCAACTACCCATTTTCCGGACGCTATTTCTCGAGTAAATAGCATTCACGCCTAGTCCAGTGAGTATCCACTTTCCGGACGTTATTTATTTGAGAAAATAGCATTTTTACGGCTCAGTTCCAAAACTATCAACTTCCTGGACGCCATTTCTCGATAAAATAGCATTTTTTGTCCTAGTCCAGTAAGTATACACTTTCCGGTAAGTATACACTTTCCGGACGCTATTTATTTGAGAAAATAGCATTTTTACGGCTAAGTTCGGAAAGGATTAACTTCTTGGATGCCAGTTTCAAGAAAATAGCATTTTTTTGGCCTAGTCCAGTAAGTACCCATTTTCCGGACGCTATTTCTACAAAAATATAGCATTTTTCCGGCCGAGTCCGAGAAGTATCAATTTCTTAGATGCTATTTTTCGAGAATATAGTATTTTTGCAGCCCATTTCGTATAGTACCCCTGTTTCCGAATGTTATTACTCGAGGAAATAGCATTGCGTCCTCGTGGGGTAAAGGCCCATTTTCCAGACACTATTTCTTTGAGAAAATAGCATTTTTACGGCTCAGTCCGAAAAAGGTAAACTTTTTGAACGCCATTATCGAGAAAATAGTATTTTTTTGGCCTAGTCCGGTAAGTACCCACTTTTCGGACGCTATTTCTTTTTAAAAAAATGCTATGCTTCAGTCCGATCGGTATTACCTTCTTGGACGCTATTCCGTGAAAAAATTGCATTTTTGCCGCCTATTTCGTTTAGTGCCCCTGTTTCCGAATGCTATTACTCGAGGAAATAGCATTTCGTCCTTGTGGGGTGAAGGCCCATATTCCAGACACTATTTCTTTGAGAAAATAGCATCTTCACGGCTCAGTCCGAAGAGTAATGATTTCTTGGACGCTATTTCTCAAGAAAATATCTTTTTTGGCCCAGTCCGGTAAGTTCTCACTTTCCGGATACTATTTTTACAAAAAATAGCATTTTTACGGGTCAGTCCTAGAAGTATCATTTTCTTGGACGCTATTTCTCGAAAAAATAACATTTTCGGAATGTTATTACTCGAGAAAATACCTTTCCGTCCTCTTGGGGTGAAGACCTATTTTTCTGACGCTATTTCTTCAGGGAAATAGCAGTTTTACGTCTCAGTCCGGGTTGTACCCACTTTCCGCATACTATTTCTTCGAGAAAATAGTATATTTTGGCCTAGTATGGAAAGTATCAACTTCCTACACGCTATTTTTTGAGGAAATATCATTTTTATGGCCTAGCCCGTTAATGACCCACTTTCCGGACAATACTTCTCTAAGGAAATAGCATTTTAACGGCTCAGTTCGAGAAATACCAACTTTCTCAAAGAAATAGCATTTTTGCGAGTCATCAACAACTATCTTCTCTTGATATTTCCTTCTCCCTAGTTATTTACATAATCTCTTCATCAATTCGAGCGTTATGTCTTTAATAAATGTACTTCAAACAAATGTTTTTGTTAAAATTTCTCGTTGACTGAAGAAATAATACATAAAATTTGTGAGTAAAGAGAAAAAGCTATCCATATCCACAAGAATCAAAGCAGGCATTCATGAAAAAGGAAATAAACACTGTTCATTTTCATTTTTACCTTTCGTCACAAAACTTCCCCGTCTAACTCACTCACTACACACAACACTTGTAATTGTGGGTGATATCTAGAATTTTGCAGAACCGTTCAACCAAAATTATTATGTGTGTGAAGTAATTCGCATCGTGCAGAGAAACTTATGAATATCAGTTGAAAGGATGTTCCTAAGATAACAGACTACCTCTGTAATTTAGGTCTAATAGTCTTACCAACAATACCTGAGAAATGCAACTGAATTGAATAATTGTAATGCTCACCGTCACTAACAGATAATGAGAAATGTAAGGTTCATTAAACGCTACATCAATGAGCCATTCATACAAACCGCTATCAGTTCGCAATTCGGAACGTTGACAACAAATTTGCTTCCTGCACGATTTAAGAATATATCCATATTTGGGTTGAGGTCACGTTGGATTCGTAAACAGCCTTTGAACGGCTGTAAACATTCTTCCGGTTGTGATATAATGGATAGATTTAATGGCTTCGTTGATGACATTATGTAAATGGTGAGTTCGTAAAACTTTAGCGGTGATGTTTGGAAAATGGAAACATGCAGGAAGCTAAGGATGACCAGGAGGTGGTAGTGAGGAATCGCAAGAAAAACTAATTATTCAGATTCGCAAAGTTTTGAATTATTTCTAGAATGAGTTTTCGCTAAACAGGAGCATTTTCAGCCGAAGATCACGACAACTGTTTCTGGAATACTAAGGAGTGGGACTACATCTACTTACTGACGAGCTACTAGCCTGACAAACACATTTTCTCGACCCCAATCAGTCCGAATCAGCCATGCTAATGATCCACTAGGAAAAATCCCGTGCTTTCGGCACCAGTGGATACAAATATATCTTGAGACACAAGTGGACACAAGCATATCCTGAAGTTCGGAGAATACCCTCTTATGATGCTCAGTCCGTTCCATTAAATTGTCCATTTCGAAAATATGTCTGGAAGACTGAGGAAAACGACTAGTTTTACTACGAAATAGTAGCCTGAAGAGGCTAGTCAGTCCCAATCAGCCATTCGGAATCTCGTGCCCTCGACACAAATGGATACAAATATATTTTGCGACACAAGGGGACACAAACATATCTCCTGAGACACAACTGCGTTTGGTCTTGATAAAGTGCCCGTCATCGTACGCCATTGTTTTTCCTTCTTGTTGGAAAATTGTCCGCGTACAGCTTTCCAAAAAAGGGACAGAAAACTTTTCCAAACAACTATAGACCAGTTGCTTTGCTATCAAAAATCATGGAGGAAGCCGTAAACCACCATATCCTTTAATATCTTGAGCCATCATCAATATGGCTTTCGGAAACAAAGATCAACAGGCGACCTTCTATCGTATGTCACCCATACGTGGGTGACAAAAATACTACCTTTGGGTGGAAGGGAAGATTTGTCTCTCTTTTACGGATACTTTCACCAAGAACTATACATATTCGAAATACGCGATGAACTGTGCCTGCTCATCGTTTTGAAGTTTAGAGCAAACTATTGACTCTATCCCTTCCAAGAATACTCCATTTTGGATTAATTGAGTCTCTAGGTTGTAAGGCGCACACTACATTTGAAGTAATTTCAAGGGCATACAAGCAATAGTGTGTTAGTTAGGTAGTTCTATTCAGTTCTACTAAAGAACTCAATCATAGACGTAACGCCATCTCTAAGCAACAAGCGGGAATACCGTATTATTTATGTTGAGAACAATATAATCCTCCACTATTGAGTCGAGTAATCGAAGCGATACGGTCGGAGAAGGATTCTAGTTGTACTGCAAAGTAATGATTGTGAACTCTACTGATTGTGAAGGTATCGAACTCCACTGTTTAAGAACTCTTCCATTCGGAGATCTGCGTGTATGTGGAATAAACTTTCTGGCAACTTTCGCACAGGCAGCGCCTCAAATATTTTACAGTAGTGTTGTGTTTTGTCCTTAAAAAAAAGAAGAGGGACTATGCTTAACTAGATCACTCAACGCCCACAGAGTACCACAACACCGGGTACTAGCCTAATGAACACATTTTCTCCAGCCCAATCAGTCCCAATTAGCCATGCTAATCATCCGTTTGGAAAAATCGCGTGCCCGCGACACCTACCTGTCGAAGTACCGCGTAGGTACAAAAACAGTACCCGCTCGCGGGATCGGACGAGATAAGGAGCCGCCAGTTCTTCGGTACACGCGATCCGCGGCTTAGTTGATTCTCGCGCTCGAAACTGTCTAGTCGATCGCGTATCGGGCCAGGATAAATCAAGTGTACACGCGAAAGTGCGAGTGACAGTTCGTGAGAACGATTTGGAAAATCGCGCGTGAGGGGTAGTAGTACGGGGGCAAGTGGTTGGGGTAGTTGTTGGCGTGAACGCCCTTACTATTGGTCGCTTGGTGAAGCAGCTCACGAGGTCTTAAGTGAAGCATTGGAGGTTAGAACTCCAAATTTTTTTCCCCTAGAAATTTCGTTACAAATATAATTTGTTTTCTGAAACTAGTAATTTGTGGAGATGTAATTGATGATGTGAGAATCTATGAGGGCGAGTAGTTGACGTGAACACCTTTACTGATAGTTGAATCAGCCCCTGAGGTGTCAGATGAAGCATTAGAAGTAACCACTTCTGAATGTTTGGCTGGTTCAAACAATATTTGTCAAGAACTGGAAAATTGGGGGAAAATATCATAGCAAACGAAAGAATAGAGGAAATGCCGTACGTGAATATTGGTTTGAATGTTCTTTCTAATAGTCGGGTGGAAAAACAGCCCCTGGAGTGTTAGATGAAGCATCAAAAGTTAAAACTTCTGAATGCTTGCCTATAAATCGTGCCCTAGTAGAAATTCTGGTACAATGGTACACATGATATTCAACAGTTCTTTGAAATATTCCATCTTTCCATATTATTTCTGAAATTGGATCACATAATGGCATTGAAAATCATCAAGCAGTTTGAAATCAATCTGAGCTACCCAAGTTGTTAGATACTCTAATAATACAGCTATCAGGGAGTTGTAGACATATAGTCATAAAGCAGCCACATAGACTCAGTCGTGGTAGATCTATCAGTATAAATCTGCGTTATCAATACTTAATAATAAATACCCTTGAAAATTTGACACCAGATCTATTTTACACAGATTTTTCAAACGCATTAGACCGAGGGAATTACAATTTGTTGTTGCATAAACTAAACGCTTTAGGTATTCAGGAAAACATTCTGAAATAGATTAAAAATTATCCTCCCTGCAGAGTCCAATGTCTGAAATATAGTTACTCATCTGGCGTAACGCAGGGATCTCATTTGGGACCATTACTTTTCAACCTACTGAATGTTATTCTCTATGGTGAATTGTTTTTGTTTGCTGAAGGGCTGGAGATGTTAAAAATTACTCTTGGCTCATATGATACTGAATTATAACTTTGTACTGGTGTGATATTAACTTATTGCCATTGAATATAGACAAATGTCGTAAATTTTCTTTTTCCTAAACAAAAATCTCATGAATAGTCTATATAAGATCAAGCTATCGGATCTGGAAACATCAATAACAATCAAAAATTTGGAAATCAATTCAACATTTCTCAAAAGAAGTTAGCATCATCACGAGATCAGAAAAACTGAAACTTATAGATATGTTGATATTTTTCATACATCTAGACGATACCTAATAATTTTCTGTTTCCAACCGGTATTTTTCACGTGAAAGAGTAGAACACAAAGAACTAAGTCAAATGAGAGTTTTTTTGCTGCTTGCATTTCTCATTACACAGAAGCATCCAAAAGTCTGTTGTCATGTACTGATCTTAGCAATTTGGAACATTCCCTGCTCATTATATGAACATTATCTGAATCTTATCTTATCCGGAACCTGGTATTTGGTTAAAATCGCCTTCAGCATTAGATATGTTTCATTATTTGTCTCCCATGCTGTTTTATTGATCTGCTCCTTGTTGAAGACTTCTGATTTCTTCACTCCATTACAAACATAACCAATTTAACGAAATAGATACCCTTTCTCAAAGGCGATAACCTTTCCCAAAGTCGATGGCTTTCCCAAAGGTGATAGCCTTTCCCAAAGGCGATATCCTTTCTCAAAGGCGGTAGTCCTCCAAGGACTATTGCCTTTCACAAAGGCAATAGTCCTTCCCAAAGGCAATAGTCCTTCCCAAAGGCGATAACCTTTCCCAAAGATGATAGTCTTTCCCAAAGGCGGTAGCCTTTCCCAAAGACGATAGCCTTTCCCTAAGGCGATAGCCTTTTCTGAAAGCGATAGTCCTTCCCAAAGGCAATAGCCTTTCCCAAAGGGGTTAGCCTTTCCCAAAGGGGTTAGCCTTTCCCAAAGGGGTTAGCCTTTCCCTAAGGCGATAGCCTTTCCCAAAGGCGATAGCCTTTCCCTAAGGCGATAGCCTTTTCTGAAGGCGATAGTCCTTCCCAAAGGCAATAGTCTTTCTCAAAGGCGATAGCCTTTCCCAAAAGGGATAGCCTTTGTAGTCTTTCGCAAAGGCGGTAGCCTTTCCCAAAGACGATAGCCTTTCCCAAAAGCGATAGCCTTTGGTTATGTTTATATTCACTCAAATGGTACTTTTCAGCATAGAATACATGCTCCACAAGGTTTGACGGATCCAAATTTTTGCACCAAATAAACCAAAATCCCTTTTTCTGTAATACTTTATCAGCAGTTTTTCAGTAAAGATGCACATAGTAAAATTGTAGAGAGAAGTGGAGATTTCCAAATAGAAACAAAAACAAATCCCCCACAAAGCCCTACTTAGAACTCAATTTTGATGATTAATGTGTTGAAAACATGAATTCTCGCCTAGCCAATCTGAAAGTACACCAGAAATTTCAGTTTTCTGTGAAAACAGCACACTAGAAATTTTATCAAGTGCGTGGAGTAATATCAGCAGATTATTGCCAAAATGCGTAAATAATAATTGTCCTTGTCCCAACTAATATATTGATTTTGATCTCATAATTCAGCTAAATACCTTGTCTTATCAATATTTGATTATCGATAAAACAGACAAATGAGAACTCATCTTTCCTGATAAGTCATCAACAAATTTCTCTTTTTGGCATTTTAATTTTGAGCAGCATTGTATTCCACGAGATATATAACAACTATCTCACTCTTTTCAGTTCCGTTCATCTTCAGTTAGCATAATATTGAAAATTAGGTGAAAAATTGTTCAATAATCATTTGCTCCGGTACTAAAATCCCAGGCTTTCGTGCGATCAAATATGAACGCATCGTGACAAAGTGAAAATGAGAAAAAAACTCATTCTGGTAATCCTCACATCGTGGATGGTCACATGTGATGTACACACAGAAAACAAGAGTGCGGGAAATGCAACGAACGAAGTTACGAGTCGCAATCGGATAACTGATGGGGATCAGTTCGGGTTATCTAGTGTGCCAAATAGTCCTAGTACCTTTACAGACATCTACCACAAAACAGAGAAGCATAAGCGCAGAAGAAGACGCCGGAGATGCAGGAGGGAGATAGGAAGCTTCTACAGAGTACCTAATTTCCAGCCAAATTATAACAGGCCCTACCAGGTTTCTCCGAACTACATACCACAGGAGTATATACTGCCTTCTAGGTATATACCAACGAGGTGTCATAACTTTTGCAGGGTGTGTCCCCTACCAAGCTGTGCTAGAAGATGTCCCGTGGTTACACCAACTTTTGGACCATACCCAACCAGCAGTAAGCGCCCATGGTCTACTACAAGAACAACACCTAGAACGAGAACCACGCCCAGTACAGGTAGGACGAAAACCACTCCTGGCACTAGAACAACAACTACATCAAGGACCACTCCTAGTACTAAGACAACAACTAGTAGAACCACTCCTAGTACTAGAACAACTACTGCAAGGGGTACGGATAAAGCTTCAAATAGTGCTAGGCCTAACGCTTTGATTAAACTGCCAAAGCCTCCTCTAATGCTTAACAAAAACCGTAAGTAGCACCTTTTTGGGCATTGGTGGCGGTTTTGAATGCATGCTGGATTAACACTTGACAAATATTCCACTGACCTCAATAATCCACAGTTTCTGATTCTATTGTTAGCTCACCCTTAACACTCTCCCCTAATTCTGTTTCTCCACCACCTAATTCGAAGAAACCCCATTGAACTCTCAGGTGTAAAATGGAAAGTTGAATTTCTCCATCTAGATCGTTAGATTCTGGGAGGTTCAATAACTTTTGTTCATAGTCATAATTCCAAAATTTGTCTTATCCACAAAAAAGATATTTCTAGATAGGCCCAAAACAGTTTTTTGTTATTTGATAATGATAATAATAATAATGAACGGAAACATTATTATGGAGGTGGGAAACAAAAGGGAAAGACTTGGAATAAAAATTGAAAATTCAACCTCGTTTCTTGAATTATTTTAGAAAGAAATGTAAGCAAAACAATAAAACTCGACATCGCCTGCACTACAATCAGACTAAACTTTCATCTTATCACCTTCAGCAGCATGCCTAGATTTATATTGCGGAATAATTATGTCAAATAAGGTATTTTGTAACACATATTAGACATGACATCATCTTCATTTTATATTTCTACGAATTTTGATAACATATATAGAAAGATAAGACGCCTTATAGAAATTGTGCAACAGTTAAAGTTTTTCACTAGATTTTAATTTCAATGACTCATATTAAATACACAGGGTATCCCATCTGTAGTTCTTGCATAGAGTTAGATATCTGACCATAAGTATATAATACAACTACAAAGTAACAGTTGAAAAGTTCGTAGGCAACGATTACAGCGATCATACAATTTTTCGATACTCAAAATAGGCCTCTGTTTCGACGATTAACTCTTCATCAGCGCGAATTTTCTCTCCAGTGAACATTCGTTTGGGGTCTAAGAACAGGAAAACTCGCTGGGGGGCAGATCTGGAGAATACGGTGGATGCGAACGCAATTTGAAGCCCATTTCATGCAATTTTGCCACCGTTTTCATTGATTTGTGACACTGTGCATTGAAGAAATAATACATATTGATAATAAATCAAGGCTGATACACTGAGTTCGGTGTTCCAAAAAGCGTTTAATAAAATCTACGGCACATTTATCCAAACCAAAGTGAATTAGTTTATTGCATGAAACATGAAAAGATTGTCTTCATGAAACAGAATTTCCATTTTCTATTTCGATGTTTTTGTTGCTCATTTCACCTTGTTTAAACTTAGCAAATCACTTCTCAATGGTTGATTTTCCTGGTGTACTAATGGAATGCAACAACAAAAAACTGATTATTAAAATATGTAAGATAGTCTTATCTATCTATCCATACACAGTGTAAAACATTATTTATTATAATCATCTGCAGAACGTAGATTCAATAGCGAATGTGATACCTGTAGACTTTTTCATAATGAAAAACTTGAACTCACATCCTACTTTCTCAGTGCCTGTGCAGTATTTTTTGGTCCGCTAATGTCACATTGGACATAGATTAGATGCGGTCTATTTTGCTGTATGAATAATGACTTCAAGTTGAGAATAATTTACCGGAGCTAAAGCTATATGGCGTTATTTATTTTGTCAATATTATGTACAGAGTGAATCGTTTTAGAAATCAGTAAGTTTTCGTAGTTGGTGACAGTTGGTGAAATGGTTTTGATTTTAAATTCATCAGCTTATCAGAAACAGTATACTCTACTGAAAGTGGAAATCTGTTTGTCAGCCCGGAAACAGAAGAAAGTAAATTAGAGTATTCTTAGTCGACTTTATACAGAAAAAATACCAGATATATTCCTATCTACTTCCATCACTAGTTACAACAAAAACTGTTTAAAATATGTTTTTCCGTTAACCAGCTGTCGCACCCCTACGGACAACCCTCAGAAGTAGGGGAAGATCCTTCAAATACTACCAGGAAAATCGCACTGCAGCTGGAAGTCAGCCCCAAAACTGTATAGACAGTTCTAAATAGAAACCTTTTGTACCCCTAGCACATACAGCGGGTCCAAGCTGATGAAGGTTTGGGTAGGAAATGTTTGGTAACTACCTAATTGGCCCATTTTTTGCTACTAGCGAGATCACCAGATCAATCCTACATACTTTTTGCGAGATCATTCACCCATTTTGTCGGGAGAAGTGCTGGTAAGATACAATACATGATTCATGCACAACGAGACTCCAGCTCTTTTCAGTGTTTTTGCGCTTTAGAATGTCGATCACCAACCCTAATCGCTGCATTAGACGTGCAGGACCTCAAAATTGGCCAGCTCGCAGTCCTGATATGAATCCTCCAGATTTCCAGACGGGGTCATCTGACGACTTTCGTTTATAAAAATCCTGTACTAGATGTGAATGACTTGAGAAATCGAATAATTGATAATGGCAATGTCATGAGGAATTCTCCTGGTATTTTTGAATATGTCAGACAATCAATGACAAAGTGATTGCAGTCGTGTATATTTAGAAGGTGAACTTTTACTTGAGGATCGACATCGTTCATTATTTACAGGCAACGAAAAAGTTGTATTTTCAGTTGAATGATCTGAAAAATTAAAAACCACAACAAGTAAGTGGCGTACTTTTTTTCCCAATAGTGTTGACTTGGCCACTGTGACTCCACTGGACTTTAGCGATTTCAAATTATATTTAAGAAATATTTATTTGTAACTCAGTGAACTATTTTATTATTATTCCTTTCATATCATGCCTGGATTACAGTAATATGGATTATTTTATAATAATGCTCTCATAACACCGCTGCGACTTTTTGAGGTTAAGTGGAAGAGCAATTATTAAAGATTTATCGTTATAAAAATTCAACTTCGCCTTTTGTTTCCAACGTATTCATATTTTTGTCCGTACTGTTCATGGACTGTTGAACCTTATTAGTTATAAACAATAAAGGCATTTATTATCATTATTATTATTGTTATTTCAATCTGATTAGGGCTGAATAAACGTTGTTTTACTTCAAATGACTGTAGCAAATTTCAACCAAATCGGGGTAAGGATATTTATGATCTTTTATAAAAACCATTTGTTTAAACATCAACTTTATAACAATATTGAATGTATATACATGGTTATTGATTTTATAAAGTGTTTGTGATTGAATACTCAATTGTATGCCACTGCAGGTAATGAAACGCCCAGAACGATCATAAAATCTTATGTTTCCTACCACTTCACAACGCAAAATAATGTGGCCCTGGTAAAGTACTATAAAGCTGTTGCATATCACAACGATATGCAACAGTTATTGTCAAGAAGTTAATGGTGGTCATTTTGAACATTTAATTTAATTGTAAAGTACATTCTAGATATTATGTGGCATCAATATCTTCATTCTATGTAAAGTTTTGTGATACCTTGAGACATTATCAAAATGTTACATCCTAAAAATCAATTCTCTCAGTTATGATTGCACTAAACTTAAAAAACTTTATATTGCTGAACAGAGGACTAAAATCCCTTTCCAACAAGGTACAACACAACCCCCTTTGCTATTTAAAATTTTCGAGGGTGTGCTTATAATTCAGAAGGGGTGCTGGAGGGGATTAATGTTTTCATACTGTAAATTGTCAATTCAAGAATAAAAATCGACCTGTTTCAGGATTTTTCCACATAGTACATAATAACGCTAAAATGAATTTATTCCATACATATGGATCGCACTGTATAGTTAAATGTCAATGTTTTCAGACAATTATTAAAAGTCCGCCATTTTGTAGTAGTTGAAGATATTGACATTATATTCTAGGATTCTGAAGCATTTGTCAGGAGCTTCAAAAAGACGCGTCACAAGACCCCCCCTTCCATTAAATTGTTGTCCCCAGATGGCGCCATCTTGAAGTGTCATCTGTCAATTTGACTTCAAAATAAAGTATTCATGCGTTAATTTCATTATCCCAAATTTCAATGTTTGAGTTGACCGTTCGAAACATAAAAGAGAAACATTGACGAAATGCACTGTATAGTAAAAATACAGTGGAATTCGACAGCATAGAAATGAAAGTATTTGTCCAGGAAGAGATACACTCTGTGTATGCCCCGCTAAGACAGACCATATGTTTTCAAGTGGTGTATTACTGCTCGCTTTAACTCTATCTCGCACTCGACTTTTATTAATCGTACTGCTTTGAACCTGATCCCAATAAATCTTCGATATATTTCACCAGTTTCCAAGAATACTTTCTTTTTCATCCCACATCCTATCTACAACAGCCCTGCCTCTTCCTAGAAGCTGCTGCCACAACGTATTTGAGATTCTACGCGAGCCCAGAATCACCTACACGGTCACCAGAAGTTTTGTCTTAAACTTTGGGAATATACAGGGTCTCCCTTGATGCTACGCGAATGTTCAAGAAGAGAAAATGTTACGTTGCCACATGAACAACGGTCCAAAAATGTTCCGTTACGAAAAAACAGAGTGTTGAAGTTTCAAGAACAAAATGTAAGTTATTATACAACATGTCCCTTAAATTTGCATATTTGTTTATATTACTTCCAACAGAGAAGTTTGACAATTAATAACAGAATCTTGTTTGAGCTAAATCTGTCAAATTCTGTGTCGGTCTGTTTTGCCAAATCACTATGGATGGATATAGCTCTTAACAATACGGTCAAATGATGAAATTGTTCATCAAAATGGGTGTCTGTACCGTACCGCTCGTTTCGCCCATATTAAATAAATCGCCAATAATAATAATAAGTCGACTTTAATCATCATAATATGCAATAGAATACATAGCATTGACAGTAAGATACTATTTCCATGAATGATGAATTGGCGGAGATTCAGCCTAGACTGAGAAAAGTAGTGATACAGAAATCTCTAAAGGTCAATCTAAGAGATATGTGTGGTTATCAAGATTGTAAGTCGGAATTTTCTTTAAATTTGATTTTCAATCTTTTCTTGAAATTCTGTGGACTGACAGATATACATTAAAAAGGATTAAAAAGGAAAATGATCTTTATAAATCAACAATTAAGGCAAAATTCAAATTATAGTTCAATATCACCTCTACAAGCCACATAAACAACAGTTGTTTTGTTATTTATTTATATAGAGGCAGATAGGTTAGGTGTACAAAATGCCATATGTCACAGAATGTCTTGGAACTCGGAACATAAGTAAACAGAGCACCACACCTCTGCAATATGTCATCTTTGTTTGTCTCATTCAGGTAACAGATTCACTGTCCTTTATTAGCTATAACCGATGTTGCCAAATGGTGTAATAGAAACGAATCCCTTTAAATGTTGAATGCATTATTTATTTCCTCTTTTTTAGGTATTTAAACATCTTTTTTAAGGAAAAGGTTGAAATGATAAGTTCAAAATGCGTTGTTTTAGAGCTCTTTTATGAAAACTACTTGATTTTCATCAGGGAGAACATTTTCCATTGGTTATAGATCCTGGCGGCATTTTGAGAAAAACTGCAAGTACAAATGGATATAGGTACTTGAAAACAACTTCAGTCTCTCTCAAAAATAGGCTGGTTTTCGTGTCAGAAGGATGTTGTGAGTAACTGTGAGGAGGTGTGATTTTCTCATGTTCTACATTGAAAGCAAACCTGATTCTTTCTTTCTGTGGCTAATGCGTGGTCAAATTTTCGACATCCGTATGAGTACCTTGTATTCTCTACAGTCGGAAGCAATTGCATAGACGTAAAGAAGGACCATAAACACTGCCACAATATGAGAGCTTTAAAAAAATGAGACGTTCGCATAATGGCATCTTCATCATATGGAAATAAGGTCACGATTCAGATACAATTGTCTGAGAGTCTTACATAAGTTGCTGGCACTTCCCGAAAATATCAGCTCACTGTCTAGATATAAACCTAAATTCCGCCACTCTTTGAAGGAGGTAGTCATCTTCGATTTTTAATCATCTATCCAATGTCTGGATTTTCGGACGACGTACAACTCAAAATCATGAAAGAAGACTTTTTCCCATTAAGTTTCAGATTGTGAGCCGTAGATGTCCAACAATGAATGAAGATCTTGATTTATTATTGTTTCTGAGTGAGTTTTGTAAGTCACGTTGAAAGTGGGGTATACTTGTGGGTCGTCGTCGTAATGGCGGGTTTGACTTTAAGTACTGAATGGCAAGGGGCCTAAGATTGAACCCTGT
>WOGP01000042.1:23345-38729 GCA_015342065.1 Leptinotarsa undecemlineata
CCCTGTGGTACTCCATATGCGACACTTAATGCTTCAGATCTATCGTTGTCTATCACTACCCTTTGTGTGCGATTAGTTGGGAAATCTCCTATGAATTTAACAGAATCAGATGGAAAACCCATGCCATCGATCAAATTCTTGGAAATTGGACGTTTCGGTTGCGCTACATCCACCCAGAGGAGCCGTGGTGAACATTTGAACGTTGTTGTATTCCACATATAAAATTATCAATAGGTCCGTCAAACGAATAAAATATTTTGATCATATCACACACACACAAATTTAAAGATAGGTAGCGTTCAATATGTGTTGCATTTCAAAATTTCCAATAATTAACGACATATTCCCAAATTTCTAATTCATAGTACCGTACTATAATGCCTCTAATAAATTCCTAAAGCGTTTAGTCGTTATATCTCGGAGTGTTATTGATTAGGCCGTTTATAAATTAACCTCTGATTGTTCGTGAGAAATATGGCATGAATAAAACAGCAAAGAGTTGGACTCATACAAGACATTCAGCGTACACATGAATAATTACATGGATATGAATACTTCGATGTCGGGCGGAATTCCATCAATGTGGTCTAGGTTACAAGCTTAGAATATATTTAAGATTCCAATCGATAGCCAGAGATGTATGTATAAATCTGGAAGTGTACTGAGGGATGCAAAGAAACCGTTGGATATAGCGGAGGTTGATGTTGGCGAAAGTATAATTTTCCATCTTCAAATGAAATGTTTTTCTATTTGAAAAGGCTTTTACGAGTTGTAAACATTTTTCTGACTCAGAGTACAGTCACCGTATGCCACTGGAAATATTTCGATTGTTTTTTAGCACTCAATTCTATTTTTCATCTAAATTTCATGCCTCTTACGAATAATCTAAACATGCTTACCAGCTAAAACTGTAAATATATTTAGGAGATGGGTGTATTAACGTGAAAAAATAAACTCAATCATAAAAATATCGAAAATTTTAGGGTTGCCTGTATATTTTCATATTTGATATTCTAGGATCGTCATTGTTGAGAAACTGTAGGTGATGGTAAACATTTGGAAAACGCACTTCTTCAAATATGGGGCCCCATAAACAATGCATGATAAGACAAATTCAGGATTCTGATAAGGGATTTTTTCAACATTCAAGAACACAAAGGATTTTGTAGTGATCTCGTTAAATAGTTTTTTTTCATTTTGTGAACAATCATTCTATTGAAAATTTAGATATCGTGTATTAAAATCAAATAAACAAAGAACCTCACTCTATAGAAGACAACGACACAAAATTGTTGATTAGAATAAATTTTGGATTCGGTTTTTGTGATCGTTGTGAATATCGTTACTAAAAATTAGGCATACTTTCGTTACTCCAAAACACATAATTTTGTTAATAATAATATAAAATAATAGGTTATGAAACGGGTAGCTAAAGTACAAAAAAAAACATAAACATAGAAACCTCATATTAACGAAGTTGATATCTTTTTTTTCAGTTACTGAGTCGAATACAAAACAATACTGAAAATGATATGTATAATAATAGTGGAATTAATATTAAAAAGTAACGTAGTAGTTACTATGCGATTCTACAGCTAAAGAATATTCTTTCTGCAGAACAATTACTCAGTGTTTGCTATGCCATAGCTCATTGTCATATCTCATACAATGTATAGCTCTGGAGGAATACAGCCGATGCTGCTAGAGCATTTATATTGAAAAAAAAATTCGACTCATATAAAATCTTCCACATAATGAAACACGTAAAAATCACTTTAGACATATTAGAATTCTTACTATTATATGTTGAACAAAATATTGACAAATTCAAATTAAATTCAGACATGCACCAGTACCCTACTAGAAACGGTAACCTACTCAGGATCCCAAAACATACCAGCTGGTTTTACGAGAAATCTCCAAATTTCACTGGCATTAAATTTTATAATTGTCTTCCTATCAGCATTAAGGGTGAACAAAATTTTATGGAATTTAAGGCCAAATTGAAATCACACTCAGTAGAGTCATGTTTTTACAATGTTTCAGATTATTACCCTACAATGAAGTGAATAATGTAACAAGTAGATTTTACTTATTTATTGTTTTCATTATTTCCTGTGTTGTATTTTATGACATATCCTATATCATGTGAATGATCTTTTAAGGATAAATAAATTTACTATTATTATTATTTTCACCGTAGTGGGCGCTGGTCAGGCCCTATCTCCCGAAGCCCCGATACATTCGGGGCTTCGGGGCATAATAATGAATTGAGAATTTCTATTTTGAACAAAACTTTCATATTTGAACAAAACTATTTTCTTCTGAAAGCAACTATAACTCTTGACTAAATGCACCAGCGACAAACGCCAAGTCTACTTTTTAAAAAAGAAAATGAAATTTTAATAAAATGACATAAAATGACAAGTCAGTGTTTCTAACCTGAGGTCACCACGTTTTGCTTTCGATTAAAAATTTTATGATTATTCCTCAATAAATATTGTAGCTTCAATCTAATTTATATGTCTTGTATATGTATAGTTGTTCATTGTTTTAATCATGATTACAATATTCATATGTTAATTTTAATTCTTACTCAATGCGACCATTCTCACTAACATTGTAAGTATTCATTTTTAATCTTAATTTTGTATTAATTGAAAGTCTATCATCTTAGCTCCCTGATGATGACAATAACCATTGTCGAAATATTGGAAATATAATGTTATAAGAGTACACTTGCGCTTCGCTGCTATCCCAAATAATTCCAAGGATTGTTTTTAACTAGTCAGCAAAGACTACCGTTCTCTCTCTCTCTCTCTCTCTATATATATATATATATATATATATATATATGTTCTTTTTCAACTAACATTACTTTTATAATCATTCACTGCCAGTCTTCTTCTTTAATTAGCTCTATTATCTTCTTATTAAATTTTGGAAAATTATTTTTACGTCTGATGCTTCGTTTTCAATTTTCTCCAAAACTTTTGGAAATGTTTGTGTGTGTGAAACTTCAAGAAGTTAGGTTTTGGTTTAGTAATCTTCAAAATACAAATTGATATCTATTAAAAAATTTAGTATTTCATCTTTCCTCGAATTTTTATTCGGTACTTTGATGAGCTGTCGTGAATGATTGGAAGCATTGTCAAGAACTATTGCACTCGTCGCATCCAAATTTTGGATCAATGTGTTTTCAAACCATTCCTCAAAAATATTAGCTTCCGTGTTCTTATGATAGTCAACAGTTTTTTCCACATAATTTCAAAGAATTCGGAACCGATCTGTTACTTCCTTCACAATGCACATTGATTAGTCGCGATCCTTTGTACTCTTCTTACTTGTCCAAGGATACCTCATTTTAAATAGATACAATTTTTTTAAGTAATTATAATTGCACCAATATCGAATTTCAATACTCAAATCGTCAATGTTCAGTTTCTGAACTGAATTTTATGACTCGTCAGCCAATCATAAAACTCGGTTAGTAAAAATAATCCAATACGAACCGTTAATTCTTCAGTCCACGTGGACTAGTTGACAGCGGTTTTATCTCTTTGTTTTTTTGGACTTTGAGGGCGCCGACACTTTAAGTATGCACAATACCAGTTACTTCGACTATACTTTTGTTAAGAACCCTTTCATTTGGGGAACGGATTCCTTGTCGAATAAAACCCATGAGATGGTTTTTTTAAATGGATTTCTCTACAGCGATTTAAATCAAACGGTAATCGTTACTTTCTCACACCCGCCGCAGATCGTTTTAAGGATTTTCCTACAGTGCTCACGCTATGAAAAGCAATTAAAACTCTAATGATAGTGGTCTGGAATGATTATATTTTGATTTTCATGTATTCAAAATACATGTTGTATATATTCAAAATACGAAAACATATCTTTATATTTATATCGCTTGATCTCGAGAACCACCAATAAATGTTCAAAATGATCATCATTCACTTCCTGACAATAATAAAGTTCATTTACGAATCGATGTATTTCATTATGAAATGTTTCTAGAGTTATTTGATAAGGAGCACATCTTATTTCATCTATAAGCCTCAGAATGATATACGCTTGTACAACGTATACTTTAGATTCCACGAGTCCACTCAAGAAACCAAGGAGTATTATCAGGCGACCCATTGGGCCATTGGCTCATGTTCCAAACAGGCTATCATGATGAGCAGAATTGTAACATCAGATAACTCATTTGGGTTTCGAATTATCCAAGTGGTAAATTGACAGACGTGGTCCCTTAAAACGGCTAGATAGTTCATCGAATTTGACGTCTCTAGATGTACTTCATTTCAGAACCAGATTCCGGTTAATCACGCATATTTTGTGGTCCAAGATACTTTGGTGTCTTGGACAACAAAATATATACCCTTCTACTATTTTTTGGCGAGCGGAGATCCTAGTTTGAAAAGTCATTGATTTCTGAGAACTTCACATTTTTTCCAAGAATGCTTTACTTGCGTCTCCACAAAATAGTTTTTGTATGTCTGAAGTTTGCAGCTGCTACAACAACCCATTGCCTTGAAGTGCATCACCTACTTCGAGCTACGCATTTCAGAAACTCTTTCATTTGGAGAACGACGCGTTGTCCTTGTGGAATAAATCCCACAAGATGGAATTTTCTAAAGAATTTTTTCTACAGCGATTTAAATCAAACGTTAATATTTAATGTTTCGCTGGCGCCGCAGACTGTTTTAAGTATTTTCCTGTAGGGCTCACCATATGAGATGATGATAGTCATCTGGAAGGATCATATTTCGATTTTCATGTATTCAAAATACAATAATATCTTCATGTATATATCGCTTCATCTTGAGAACCGCCACTGAACATTTTCAAGAATTGCTCCCTCGACTATGGTCCTGAACCAACCGTTTCGTCTTCTTTGCCTTGATTACTCATGATAACTTCGCATGTTAATGCCATGGCTCTGCTTGTTTATAGGAGCGGTCAAAAAGTTTCCCTAACACTGGAACGCGCGACTACAATCCGTTTCCGACAAAGAACATGCATGCCTCCATTAAATATGAACTTGTTGACTTGCTGAAAGGTACTGGCGAACACTATTTCACTCTTAATGGGCTTTTGTAGTGAGAAACTGTTTATGGGCTGTTATGCTCGTTAGTAAAAGCAAGATTACCCACTTCAATGATCCGGTTGGATCCAGTAATGTTATTTGCGTTATTACCTAAATTTAATGTATATTAATATGATAATATAAGGAAAGATTACTTATTAATAAAACCTTCTATTGATTATTTTGTGTAAGTACATAATATATGTACCACAAGCCAATTGTTTCTTTTGTAGGATTTAATAATGATACTAATAATGTACATACACAAAATTACTATCATCATTTTCAAGACACTTTTCACAAAATACGTATCTGCTAGTTATATTTTTGTAATAATTGTAAACACTATGTTGTTATAAAATAGACTCAAAGAAAACAATAAAAGGAATATATTTTCAACATCTCAGGAAAATGCTCAAAAGGGACAAATTTTGATGCGTGTGAGTGTGCGTGTGAGTGTGCGTGTGCGTGTGCGTGTGCGTGCGCGTGTGTGTGTGGGTGCGTGCGTGCGTGCGCGCGGGCGCGCGTCGATCTCATACTGAATACTGAGTCAAGCGAAGCGAGGAGAGCCAGTGCTAGGTCAAAGAGTGAGGAGAAAGGAAAGCCAAAAATACTGGCGCTGTTATGCGTTACATTACCAAGTGTTTTACTCTCCCATAAAAATGTATCACTTCATTAAACTTATTGTAACTTATGTGAATTTATTTATCTCTCCCAACGGTAATGTTCCTACACAGTTGTTGTTTTTTAATAAGAATCTATCATATCCTGCCGTGTAAAACGTTGGGAGAGATGAATGTTTCGAGATTTCTTTTCGAAATATGGATTTTCTAATACGTATGTATCACATCTAGATACATTATTCTGAATTGATACATGATACATCTGTATTGATACATGAGATGTTTCGTCTCCTCTCTTGAAGCTTTGTTCACGAGATGAGCTGTTACTAGTTAACAAATACTTCCTTAGAGGAAAGTTTCATACGTATAATCGAGGCGCGTTGAAGTCAATCGAGTTGCAGACACACTGCTGTTTGGGTCTGATCACTCCTACACTGGTGAGAGGTAATACCCCTAAAGTATTGTGTAGGTGATTATTCGATAAATTTCAGCGCGTTCATGTTAGGTTAGGTTAGTTCCAAAGTGAGTGGGTCTATTCAATCCTCCACCGCAACCCGCAAGGGTGTATTGTGGCTCACACCTATCCACGCTCGACCAAATAAACCCCGTTTCTCAACGAAGCCGATTCGTTTGTATGGTGATTGTTCTTTCAGGTCAGATGGTAAGAGTACGGCTCTGTCTAATACTTAAAAACCAGATTCGGTTGCCAGCGGGACAGGCATAAAGTATATGCTTTGCTGTTTCATCGTTAATAAGGTAGTCGGATAATCAAGGTGCAAGATTCCCACCTTGGTATCCCGATTTTGAGGAGACTACTCAGTCGTTTCCTGGTTGCATCACCAAACCTTTTTTTAGGTTCAGTTATTAGATCAGGAGTTGGAGAGTTGAGAAGTTCTCGCTCCTGATCGAAATTTACAGGGAGGTCAATTGGATTCGTAAGCTCGGCATCCATCTCCTCTGTAGACTCAGCATCAGAGATAATTTTTAAGTTTACTCTGTGTTTCTGGCAATGCACTCGCCAGAAACAGCATGCACAATGGTTCAGGCAATGAGAGATGAACAAGGACAGCCAACCCACCCGTGGTCATGTTACTAGATGAACGAGAAGCATCTGCCAAACTATTCTCTATGAGGTAACTCGCTTCAGTCTCTGTGGGGTATCAGCCGTAGAATTAATTGATTTTCGGAAGGCATTTACCAGATCCCACTGTATAGAAACATTGTGGGAAGTGAAGGTTTTGTAAAATTTATTTTATATCCATTTTGTCAATTACTATATATTTCATATTGAACCTTAGTCGCCCAATACTAAAAATTAAATACTGTCGTCTAAATAAATATACTCTCATCTTTCCCATCTAGATACAACTGTCCCTGGTGTGACTCATGTTCTCTCTCCCTGTCTACGTCTCAGTTTAACCGGGCAAGATATCAGAGTCGAACACAATTTGTATGGAAATATACTATTTTCAGTACTTTTTGATATAAAAGCCATTACTTGCCGAGGAGAAGGAGCTGTCAACTTTTTTCCTCCAATGGAAAGGTTGGTAAGGCAGGCATCTAGTTGAAGTACTTATGAGGAGTGAACTAGCCCTATCTCCGCGCTCAAGTAAACTTGAGCGGTCATTGTAACCTTTATTATGGCAGAATTTTAGGAAACAACTCTCTCACTTTTTTGTGATGCCACCATCTTGAGGATAGCAATGTCAATAATCATTGTGTTAACATCCAGAATATCATATTCATTAAATTTGCAATATTTTCAACGTCCTGTATATTGAAGTAAGACGTTCTGTCATATTTTATATCAGTAAAAATAACTTTTATCTCTTCAAAAGATGCCTTTCAACTTCATTGTAGCAACCATTAGCGTGATGGAATTGTGAGCTGCCATAATGAGAAATCCCGAATAAAAATGAACACAAAGACCTCATCAAAGAAGGAACTCGCACCAACTGTGTCCGCCGAGGATAATAGACCATAGTAGACGTTCTCTTGAAAAGGATTAGAGGGAACATGCTGCATTACGTCCACTCCAGCGACATCGGGGCTTATATCATCCGGAGAGAGAGTGCATTAGCCGGCTCTGTGAAAATTTAATCCTCGTATTAAATTCTGTAAAAACAGTTTCACAGATACCTAATACCTTTTCGATTAGGTCGTTACAGCTGCAAAGCTACGGTTTTGCTCTGATAAAGGTAATTAGGGGAAATTTGCCCAGTTGAGGTCCGGCTTAAAAATTAGGGTAATGCTTCGGGGGATCGATAACAGCGGGTCGGTATGCACATTTTTATAGAAACGTGTATTCAATTACGGAATTAGATCGGGAGCTGGAGTAACTGATGGAGTTAATTCTATTTAGCTGTACTTTCTAACTGAAATTTAGACAGTGATGTGGCTCATATATCTTTGAAATCAGAATTCTAAGGCCACTAGAGGCTGTAGTTTCGTTTTTTGAATCAATTTTGAATTAATCTTGGTGATGATTGTCTGATCGGGCTTGACAATCTATTTCTCAAGATGATCCTTAATATATCTTCGTAAGAATATTCAGTAGAGGCTTTAGCATCAAGGCTTATCTTTGCAATTTTGATATCGCTGATATCTATCAATTACAATATACAGAAAATGAAGAATTCATCGGTACTAAATATGTTTGATAAACTATTGCTATTCAAAAAGAGTAGATTGGCTTAACTACGGAACTATTATAAACACTTGCCGTGCATTGAAACACAAAAAGAAAGCTTACTCAAACATTTCTTTCGTGAAAATTTCATGATCTTGATCTGCTTGGTAAAAAACCAAATTGACTCCTTCTACAAACGAGATCGATTTTCTCCAAAAAGAAAAATGTCTTGGAACCGGGTGTAATAATGTCAGGACAGACAATTCCGCTTTCTGCTTCGATAAGTTTGTTGTGTGTTAAAATGCACACCAATATGTCTTGACAAAATCATTTCGATGAAATTGCAAATGCTGTTTCTCAAAATTTTGGAACACTGTTCCAAACCAGAAAACTGTACACACCTCAGCAAATTTTGATGCTTTATAAAGATCAAATCAGACCTTTTGTTCTCATGTATGGAGCACCGCCCCCAAACATTCCCTGAAGCTGCTGGATTACATCCAGAAAAGCGCCTGGAAGAAGGGTTGGGAGTTTGTCTCTCTTCTATAGATACTTCCACGGGAAGTCTTCACGTGACTTGGCACATTTGGTTCCACTAAGAGCGGTGCATATCAAAAATACGCGACGGACTGTGGCTGCTCATCGTTTTGAGGTTTAGGTTGAAAAATCCCAGAGGTTGATTCATGTAAAATATTCTGAAGCAGTTAAGGAGACGTTGATGCCAAAATATCTTCAAAAATTGATAATGATAAACTCCATTGAAAAATACACTTTACATCTTCCCTTTCGTAGACATTATCAGTGGAATCACTAGAAGACTCAGACCACAAATATCAAGGAATACCGAAGTTGCTAACCAGATGGTCCTACGCATATCAGCAGAGTTGTTTAGAGATTAAAAGGGATGGCTGTTTTGGACATCAAGAATGTTGATGTACAGCTGTTTTGTAAAAAGGTCGTTTCCAGAATGCTAAATTTTTGAGTAAGAATATCTATTACAATCTTCAGTGACAAAACATAACGATATTTCCAATTCTTCAACAGAAAAATTTATTACATATACGTTAAAGTAGATGAGTTCGCTTCAAATATACATTTCAAACAACAACTTAAAAAAAGGACTAAAACTAGAATAATAATGAATGGTGACAATTCGTTTTGAAGCATGCCAGAACTATTAGACAAGATTCAACATCTTGTATAATAGTGAGATAAAGAAACAAGGGTTATTTGACCTAATAAAGTAGAACAGTTTTTCATTTTTTGAAAAGTTCGAAAGTACACATGATCTTGTTTTGTTAGTATAAGAATATATGTGTTTTTGCTATGAATGAATAGCAGTTATTTTGTGAATATGTGAAACACTTAGACAAAACATATTTGGTGACTCCCTGTAACTGTGATGGGATGTATTTTATGAAATTACTTCAAACAAGTATATCTAGTCACCTTAATATAATCATGTAAATTCATAGCATCAATGTGTTTATTCTACTCGCCATGAGTTTATCAGAATTATGTCATCGAAAATCCATATATTTCCCAATTTATACTCTAGAAGAGGTAATATAGCGCTCAATGAACCAGCGCATAATGAACAGGTATTAATTATTTATGTGATACTAGGTAGCCATGTTGGGCTCTGCTCGTCGAAATGAACATCAAATATTTAATAGCGATTTAATTAAATTCCCAGGCTTTGATGAACATCAAAATAATGAGGTGGCCCGTGGAAATGGCCTTACTGGAATCACCAGGCAGTAAATTAGGAAAATCGATAGCAATGAAATTTTTGATGGGAATAATGCATAATGTATACAATCGAAGGGATTGTATATTACGTATATTTTTACTGAAGGGCATATCTAGTTAGTAATATCATCTTGCTACTACCGAATTTCATGTTCATTCAAGTACTTAGGCCAGTTTTTCATAATTTTTAGTATACTCGTAAGCTCTAAAATTTTAATAATTCTTCCCTGTATAGAAGATTGTGTTAACTTCGATAATATATGCGAATCTTGCCACAGTTTAATAAAATTTATTAGGTATTAGGCTCGGAAGTCTCCCAAAAAAAGGGATATTATATCAGGTTCATTATTATTGGTTCTTCCTATTCGAATGTATCCTACTAAACAATATTATTTGTTGAGGTTGCCCTGGTATCAATTAGCGAAATGTTTGGTGATTTTCGAAAATATTTATACGACCACTAGACAACAAAATATATTTGGTTCCAGAATTTGAACCTGAAAGAACACTGGTAGTGGTAAAGTCAAGTATATTTTCAACTATCACTGGCACGTCTCGTGAGGGTGAATTTTTTTTTGGATTTTCAATTCTTCTCGTAAGATGATTTGTAAATTAATGTTATAGCAGTCAATCGACATTCATCTAAATCATGAGATCGATTCCAGTTCTACAAAAGTTATAACGTTGAGAAGATAGTTTACCACAAAAAGGTAGACATATACATGTATGTAGGAATAACTTTCCAGACAAGAGTAGCTTGAGGCAGAAGATTTATTTGCTGAGTTTCTGCCATTTAATAATAATAATAATAATAATAGGTCTTCATTCCCAGAATTATGCAATGAATATGTGAAACGGGAAAGGCTGGTCCCGATGATGTAAGTAAGGTGTTCTTTGTGACTTTAATTATCTTTACTGGCCTCGTCCATTGTCGAACTCTTGATGGCTTCAAAGGCTTCATTCATTACTATTTTTGCTCCAGACTGGAAAATTGCTCATAGAGAAGATTCAAAAGAAATAAATAAGCAAGCGGTACCATTCTGTTAGAATGACATTCCCTATTCAAAAGTTTAGAGCCTTCCGTCGTCGGGGAAAATATAATCGTGAAACTGACGATTTAGGATGAAAATACCTATGTTGTTTCACATTCGGCATCATTTTTCGGTCCTTCATATTGAGTTGATACAGCTCTTCTCGAGTTGATTTTACTCATCCAAAGGAGGAGTAGCAGCAACTTCATTCTTTCCAGAGTGTTCCATTAACCAGATATGCCAGGATTTGTGCTGATACTTCTCACGAAGAAGATTTTTTGCTGAAGTCTTGTGAGTAGCATTTTTCTACTCTGAGGTATGCATGCGTGTCTCCGGCATCTGGATATATCCCTTTACGGGTCGCACATCGTCTCTGTTCTCGCGCTATCCTATGATATTTTGAGATGGACCGTTGTACATAGTGGGTCAAATTGGACAATTTTAAAGGGAAAGTCCTGTTTTCAAATAAGATACATGAAAGCTGATGGCTGTGTCTGAGGCTCAAATTTTATGATAAACTTAATGGTGAAAACTGCATATCGATATCATCATCGTTTCTGAGTTACATCATGTTTTTCGAAAATGTGATTTTCGAAAAGTTGCTGTAACTTTTTCCTGACAAAAATTATCAGTTTCTATGAAAACATTTCCAAAGTACTTTTTTACGTAGAGTTCAATGATGTAAAAAACTTATTTTTTCAAATGAGATATCAATAGTTGTTGATGGAATTTTTTTTCTTCAATGAGATACCCTGCATATATCAATAAAGATTTAAATTACCTTTACAAAAATCTACACACTTGATGTTTTGCTTGAGTCATCTCTGAACTACAGAGCTTTTAGGTTTTTTTCGTGTAGGCTTTGAAAAAAGACTTTGATCAAGTAAGCTTTGGACGACACGGCGATAAAACAAAAAGAAATTGTTCAGTAGTAGCTATCAAATGTTGAGAAAGCTTTTCACAGCAGTAATTAATATCTACTACTACAACAATAATAATGATAATGATGAAAAACAAAAATTGAAATATATTTCTTCAGAGAAAGTATTCGGAGTTTCTACCAGCTTCTCCTACACACAGGCGACTTCTTTTCTGAACATTAGTTCAAATAATTAGTTCAATAGGAGTGAGAAAAGTAAAACTTTGCATCACTGCCGCTTCTAATTCGTATCTAGAATTGATTGCCAGAGGTGAAAGTCCATAGGCGTTAGTTCCGGTAACCTGGCTGGCCAACGGTTGGGTTCTTGGTTGGCTATCCAATTATTACCAAAATTTGCAGGCAAAAAATTGGTAACAATTGCAGTGTTGTGAGACGAAGCCCCATCGTGTGAAAATATACTTTACAGGTTCAATATTTTGCCTTGAAAATGTCAGAGTGCCATTATAAATGAACGAGCCGATGATTCTACTGCTGAAACCATCTGCCCACACACTAAATCCAAATCTTCTTTGACTTCTCTGCTCCACGATAGAATGAGAATCTTGTTGTGCCCAAGTATAAGGATTGGGACGGTTGAAAATGCCGGAATAGCTCACATAAGCTTCGTCTGTCCAATAATACACGAAAAATCACGCCCTTGGTTACAACTTTCCAGAAGCAACTCGCAAAAACCATGATGCGTTCAAAATCTCCTGGTTTTTGGTTGGCCTGTTGATATTTTCAAATTTCACGTTGACGTTTTAGGAATATTTTAACAGCTCCTAAAACGACTATTTCTATCCTTATTTGATCAATACAATTTTAGCCTTTTCTTTTCAAATTGACCATCATCAATTAGGTTGTGTCGCAATCTTGCGAAAATGTCTGCTCTCTGGATACCTCTCGTGATACAAATTGCTTGCTGGTTCTGCACTTTCCCGGGTTTGTATGAAACAGACTATAATAACCCATATTTCATAATTGTCATACTTCAAAGCTAATGTGTTTCAAAGTTGAAGAAAAACCGCTAATTGAAGAGCGTCTTTACTGCTTAAATAAAAATTTGACAGCTATCAGTAAATATTTGCATTCTGTTTTATCGCCGCATTGTCCAAAGTCTGTAGCAAAACATCAAGTGTGCTATATTTTATGAAAGTTTATTGAAGTTCTATTGAAATATGCAGGAATATCAAGAGTGCATCAATACAAAAAATAGTTTTCCATCAGTAACTCTTGATATCTGCTTTGAAAAAATACATATAAAAATTACATATCAAAAGTGCGTTGGAAATGTTGATATAGAAACGAGAAAGAAATTTCTAATAGGAAAAAGTTACAGCAACTTTTCGAAAATGCACATTTTCGAAAAACATGGTGTAACTTTGAAACGATGTTAGGTATCGATATGCGTTTTTCATCATTGAATTTTTCATTAAATTTGTCCATCACATAAAGTTGAGTTTTCATATATCTAGTTTGAAAACCAAGGTTTCCTCTTTAAAAGTGTCCAGTTTGACTCCCTCTGTACTCAAGTTTATCCCGAATCCCATGTCGAATGCATACTCTTCCATCGTTCTTGAAAGCCGACGGAGATCCTTTTTTTCCAGAAGCATAATGTTCCAGGACATCTCACATTATCAACGTTCTGAATTTTATTTGAAATGTTTCTTGAGACACATAAGCTTTGCTAGCCATGTATTATAGAAAACATCAGATTATCGATTTTATAATAGGAATAGACTGAGACAAATTCCTCGAATGAACTAGAAATTTCGTCGTAAAATCCTTATGCTGATTCAATAATGGCGTTTCAAATGTACAGTTGCGTGCGTCGTAAATACTCTCCGGCTTTCAAAAGAAAATTTTTTATTGCCGTCTCAATAAAACTAAAGCGATCATAAACTTTATTTGTATAATTAAAATCGCGTAAAAACAACAAAGTATGCCGTGCATGCCGTCGAAGCACCTTCAAGAACACGTGATGTTAACGGTGGACGTTAATCAAATACAGAATGTTCATGCTGTATTAATCTTTTGTCGAAATCTACCTCGTATATTGTCGGGTCAAGATTTTTCCGAGTGAGTGATGTGTGTAGTGAGAAATATGTATCGTGTTTTTTTAGCTTGTAACACAGCTGGGTCTCCAACATGTAAAAGCAGTATTGAAAATGTTTCTATTCATATTATTCGTTGTTACCGCTTTAATTTCAAATAAGATATTTTTGTGGTAGTATGTCAAAAAATGATTGTATAGATAGAGTTAGTATACTCTATCTATACAATAATTTTTTGTAGATGTTCGGGTTGTTCATGGAGAAAAAGATCAAGACATGACTTCATGATAAACAAACTGACAAAATTGGAAAGAAGAGTGTAGAGATTGAAGTATGTATACAGGGTGGCCCACTACATTCGCCTCGGTATTTCTACGAGACATGAAGAGAGTTAGGTAAAAACTTTCAGCACAGGTATATGTAGATCAATGAGGAGAATATTCCAAAATTATTTTGAAATATACAGGGTGACTCCTAAAAAAGTTACATACCAAAGTTATATTTTTTCTTATGGAATACCCTATATTTTTTATATTTTTAGATACTGTAGATAAAATAAAGGTGAGTTACTATTATATTTCCCATACTTAAAACTGACCATTTCTGAGAAATTTCGAGAAATATAATAATAGATACCATAATTTAAAAATTATTTTCACCCTATAACGTGTAACCAGCTGCTCGTGATTAAATGTACTGCTTAGCACAAAGGTTAAAGTTAACTACCACATGAAATTTTTAATGCAATATTATTGCGAATGGCAAAAAAAATGCCTCAAAATTTGGACACCCATTTAATTAATTAACTTCTCAAAATTGAATGGAACACCCCGTATTTAGTGGCGTAATTTGACGTAGGAGTAGATTCCCTTCAACCCTTTAAGGGTTCCTTATACGTATCTCTTCTGTTTTTCATACAAAATGCGTTTTTATGTTTTACTTATAAGTATATTTTAGTGTCCGACCGAAACTGGTTTTTACGACCGAAACCGAAACCAAAACCAAATTTCGGCAACGGTCTCAGTTTCGGCCGAAACCGAAACCGAAACTTTCTTACAAGGATTATGTTTTGAGGGAAAATAAAGGAAATGTCATTAGAATCAGTTAGTCTTTATATATTTTATCTTCAAATCACAACGTTATGCCGCCTTCGACATTTTCACCTATTGATCATCAACAAATCACTCCAATCAGTATAACAACCCCTTATTTGAGAAAAAAATTAATTGCACCTCAAAAAATCAAAAATACTTAAAATAGGTGAAGTGTTTATTTGAG
>WOGP01000043.1:0-18868 GCA_015342065.1 Leptinotarsa undecemlineata
TCTTATCTTTCAACGTCTGACTACTAACACAGGTTGGACGACAGGAAGTACAAATACTAAAAATAAGGCTTACCCCATATCCAGATGAAATTTCATTCTTATTTTCTAAACACTGCAACACTTCTGGAGCAATATAATCAGGAGTACCCACAGGAGGACTTACATTAATCACTCCATTTTGATTTAACTTTGCTGCTGATCCAAAATCTGCTAATTTCAAATGTCCACATCGATCTAGTAGAATGTTATCCGGTTTGATATCTCGATGAATATATCCCATCAGGTGAAGATCTTCTAGTGCCAAAACCTTCAGAAGCAAAACAGAAACAAATCATTCAAACTATGAACAATGCCAATATTTCTTACCAGCTCGGAAATGTAAAAAGTTGCTGCACTTTCAGGTAAAGTTCCTCCTTGTCTATACAAAAGACCTAAAAGGTCTCCTCCTGGGTGGTATTCCATAACAAAAAATAAATATGTGCTGTCTTGAAATGAATATTGAAGGGTAGTCAACCAATGTGAGTTTGAGAATGCCATAATATTTCGTTCTATCTCAAAGGACATTCTATTCAGATCATTTTCAAACTTTCTAACCGTTTTCATAGCATATATATCACCAGTTTGCTTTTCCTTTACCAAATGAACTTCTCCAAAGTGTCCCCTTCCTATCACATTTTTTATTTCGAAATCTGTTACATTGACACGTAATTTTTTTATTTCTTTTACAGTTTCTTTGTATTTTTCAACAAACTTGGCTATGTTAGTATCATACTTCTGTAAATTTTCTAAAGAACATTCTTCATATAGGGCTTGAAGAATATCCAAGAGAGTTTCTCTAGCAAGTAAAGTGGTATTATTGAATACTGCAGTTTGTCCTGTGATTTCGCCATTTATTCGTGCAATTCGTACAGTAATAGGGTCCTTGGAGTGTTCCATATTGTTATAAAAATTATGAAATATAATATGGCATGTTATAATGTAACCGAAAGAACAAAGTTGAAAGAAAATCAAAACTCAAAGCATTGAATAACTAACAACACAAATGCTATCAACTCAAATAAAATAACCGTTTAAATTTGAATTTTATAACACTTCACTGACATTTGACTACTGACAGTAGACAGTACTGACTGAAACCTCAGTATTTAGAGATGGGAAATATCGCTTCTTTATTGGAACGTTCCAGTCACGTTATAGAAGCTTTGAATAAAGCATAGTCTCTACCATATCATACAACTCATATACTCCATTAAGATAATTCGTGTCCATCCGGTGAAGTTCATTTTTCAAATGTATCTATTTACTTAACTCAACCAAACAATAATTTTAAGAAAATATGACATCATATTTTAACTGCTCTGAAAAGCGACTAATACCTTGCTTTCTTTATTTCCTTTGGAAGATTTCCACATTTTTTTATGAAGATGTACAAACAAATATTTCCGATTCTCAATCGCGCCTCCTTTGCCTTTCTATATCTTCTTGGGTTAGTGGCACCATCGTAGACATCAAGCATAGAACTTAAACTCGCGGATATAAGTTCTGTGTTTGAATAATTTCGAATGAAAATAATTTCGAATAATACAATACTAAACTTGGTAGAAATGAAATTTTCAAAGTACAAGTGAGAAGTTTATACGAAATAGCTCAGAGTAGCACCTTCAGTGATAGGTATAGGGTATAATATTAATTTATCCTCAATTGGATTTTTATATTTTATATCTATTAGTTGTTTTCACTTTGCACTTTCATTCACATTTCATTTGGAAGTTGTGTTATATGTAAAAGTTTGATCAATATATTTATTGTTTTATGTTCTACATATTCCAATTTTCTTATCTCAGTGCAGAATTTTTTGAAATATGGAGTCCGGAGATAAATTAATACCAGATTCACCCATAGTAGAATTGAAAAATAAAAAATTGGAGGGTAATGTTTCACATATTTCTATAAAGGAATTTCTGAACTTTTTGAAAACTGCTTATCAGGTATATTATACTTTCATGTAGAAGCTGTGAATACAATGTTTTCTTTTAGGTACAAGATAGTGTTGAAGGTATACTTATATCTGGTGGTATGTCAGAAGCAGTAAATTGGCTCAAAAGAAAGGAAAACCAAATGATATTGAAAAAAAATAGTATTTGCTGTCAAACTTCAGACATATCTTTACAAGAAGATAAGAAAGGTATATTATATTATTTAGTATAATAATAAAAGTTTTCTCATACTTATATGATATAAGTTCACCAATGTTTAACTTTATTGTTGTAGAAGTGGTTCGTAAACAAAGTGTTGTGAGTTGTTCATCAGATGCAGATCCACTCAAGATGAAACTTAATGAAGTATTATCTGAAGGTCTACTAGATTCTGTATTACCTTACTTGGTGCAGAACGTAACTTCGTCAAAAAAAAATTTCCCCCCAAAAGGAAATGGTCTGTAGATGCCTCATTCATTACTCTTTGTCTAATTATATATTCACTTTCTTTTCACAGATAGGACTCTCAACAGTCAGTCTGGTGCTTTGGTGCATGTTGTATCTAGCGAAAAAATTGTATCAAGAAGAAGGTCTAGTGATGTAGTACTGAAAACTCTAGTTTCTAAAACTGAGTAAGCAAAAAATCAGAATAATTAAAACAAAAGTTACTGTGAAAATCAGCTATATCACATACATGATGGAATTGGTCAATACCTGATGAAAATTTATAAAGTATTCAGGAAAGATTTTACCCTGATATTTTTACTGGATAGTTCACTAAACTGCAAACAACTAAAACTCCACCATGAAAATGCTATTGTATAGCGAAACATGTGCTGCGGTTTTGTAAACTGTCCAGCGAATATCACAATAAAGTGGTACTTGAATATATTACATATGATTTGGTGCTCGTCAAGTTTTTTCATCACTTCTGCTGTTTCTATATTTTCAGTTACACATTCTGCTTCAATGTCGTTCATTTGAACCTCTGACTCTCCATCTTTACAGTTTATGATCACAAGATTTTCGAAAAAATTTAGAAGATTGGGATAACTTGGAGATCAAAAATCTTCTTCCTTCAAATGTGTTTTCTGGTGGAGGGAATTTTTCTATCGCCATCTTACATTCTGTAGTTGTCTCATTTTCTCAACTACCCTGGATTTCTTCCAATTGAAAGTTGCATATGGTCTGAATCAAACTATACTTTTTGTATTTGTAGAATAATTGATATCTTTTCGACTGCCTTATGGCCTGTGATGTGCTTTGACAGGATCTATAGACTTTGTATGAAGTTCCTCAACACGAACTGAAGCTTTTGTTCAAAGATTTCTGTTCATTATTACTTGAAGAGAAAAGGATAAATCAGCTTTGGGGTATACATTTTTATTCCTGAGGATGTAAATGATCATTCTCATCCTTATACTTACTTCAAAACATAAAAATGTATATATTTGATTACAATGGTCAACGATCCTATTATATAGATTTGTGATAAAAAGGACTTGAGATTTTAAGGCAGGATTAAGCACAGTATCTGCCGAATGGTGTTGCTATGGAACTTTATCTAATAGAAATTACATGAATGTAGGGTGAGTTGAGAAAGTAAATCCTCAAAATTGGGTATAACACAATATTCTCATTCAAAATGTTCATTTAGTATACTAGGACCCATACAAGTTGTCATATCATCATTGGGCTTATTGGAAACAACTATTTGGGATGAATTCACAGTTTTCTGGATCTTTTTTTGTCAAACTCTTTAAGGATAATACTTCCTCTTAGATCAAATTCTATTTGTGCTGAAATTGGTATTTTTAGATTTATTATAAATTTTTAAATGTACTACCTGATGATAAATACAATTGCATTCTATTTCATAAAACAGCTCCGAAGTGGAAATTCATGTTTGTGATGAAGTTAAAAATATGAAGAAAACATTCTTTTGCAATCAGAACCTATTGGTTGGAAAAATGGGATATTTTGCTGAAGTAACACAAGGTAATCTCATTATTGTCAATGAATAACTTTACTAGATAATGAACTTTATTTTAGGGCAACGCCTCGAGGATATGGATATTTCAGTCCACTGTGACATAGGTATATTTGAATGGTTGATGCAGTGGGTGAAAAGAGACAGTTTAAATGAGGGTGATACCCCTCACCTTGACCCACAGTGTGTGATTCCAATACTTGTATCTGCGGCCTTTTTGCAGATGGAACCATTATTGAACACTTGCTTACTTTTTTGCCATGAACATTTGAATGAAATCCTTAGAACTAGTACGAATTTGTCTTGTTTGAATGACTCTGTTCTAACGAGGTAATTATATCCAATCACATTTTCAAAAGTAATTAATAATTTGATCAACCAAAGATACCTTCCAGGAAATTTCAAAGAGTAAGTTAGGTAGTTAGGAAATTTCAAAGAGTAAGTTAGGTACTTTTTTGTAACAAAATAGTCTGCAGTTACTTCATTTAAATTGCTCTGACTTATATTGCCTCATAACCCAGTCACATATTCCGCATTACTGTGTTTTCTGTATTACTCTGTATTACTAATTTATTGCTGTAGGAGAAACTCTGAGATGTATCCACAGCACCGCACGTTGACAAAATAGTCTTCACTACTTAAGTTATTCTTTCGGTCACAGACTCGTAGGTATACATGGAGATTTTGTTTTAACTTGAGCATTACTCAACTTGAATCTGTCAGAACAATAACATCTAATGCCAATGTATGCCATTACTTAAAAGTAGTTTTTTCATTAGGCTGAACGTGTTGAAAATAATATAGTCAACAATATTCTTTATTTACTAGTAAAACATTACATTAAATTACAATAAAAATATCGAAGAACAATAAGAATTGTAAACATCTGTAAAATAGATCAACAGAACACATATAAGTTATTCATTGGCATATCAAACATTACTTTTCTTCAAAAGAAAGGTAAATAAATACTTGGAAACACGAATAGTCACTCTCGAAAAGTCGTTCAAATAATTGGAAAGCGGTTCCAAATTCAGTCACTAATCTGAAGAAGCTCGATAAAATAAAAGAAAAGCATATTATGAAAAACCCGAACTTTCTACACAAATTATCGAGAAAACTTTCATAAATACATTGAAATTGACTCTTTTATATGATGTTTTTGAAAAGTAAAGTTTCATTTTCCAGTGAAACAAGCTTCGAACTTGAAGTAATTTATAAGAGGTGGAAGGATGGTTTGTGACTCGATGCCGAGGTCTCAATCTGCCTACTCCCCAGGTCTCATCACTGGTCTTCTTTCTTCGAAAAAATTCACACAAGTTTCCGTATTTCATATTTATTTAGTTTTATCTGATGAATCAATGTTTGTTTAAAGGTGGTTGACAATGTTTCGTGGTGCATTTCATCAGTTCGGACTACCAATGTCTAATATGATATAAATTCATTTGAAATCCCTAAAAGAATTTGTAAAAAAATTGAAAAGATTAGCTGAAAGAACAATTTTATTAGGCAAAAAACTGAAATTACAATGAAATAACATACAAGCAACAACCAAAAAAAACAAAAAAATGGAACTGTTAACAAGAGCTGAAAAAGTATTAACAAGAAATGAAAATTAAAAATATTCAGGTTATCGGGTGATAACCCGAAGACTATTGTGGATACTAACAATCGAAACGTCGTGAAGTAACTTGGTTTGAAATCTTTTAATTTTATATTTTTAATTTTTTTTTTAAATTATTTGATTTTCATTTCTTGTTAATACTTTTTCAGCTCTTATTAATAGTTCAATTTTTTTTGTTTTTTTTTGCTTGTTGCTTGAATGTTATTTCGTTGGGATTTCAGTTTTTCGCTTAATAAAATTGTTCTTTCTGCTAATCTTTTTAATTTCTCTACAGATTCCTTCAGGGATTTTAAATCAATTTATATCATATTAGACAATGGAAGTCCGAACTGATGAATCAAATCATCTACGCAATTGAATAGTCTTTTATAGATATAATAAATGACAGTAGAAATCTAGTAAGATTAACATTTCTAGAATCTGAACTGGTTGAGTTTCAGTCTTTCATGTAAATGTACTAATAAAGAAGTCGAATAAATTATTATATGCGACTCTTTCGAATAATTTTGAAAATGCAAACAGATCGCGATTTGTCTAAAGTTGTTCGACTACAATAAATGTTTTCTTTTCTGTATACCAAGCATATTTTACTTGTTTCAACTAGGAGATATAGTGTTCAATATGCATATTGCATCGATATCAGTGAATTCATATACATGACTGAAGTTCATAATATTTTGTTTATGAATTGCTTACTATTTCTGAGCAATATCTGCCACGTATAGGTAGGTGATAAGCAATAGACCATTGAATATGTCTTAAAAACAATCACTTTCAATCTCTTTTGCTGAAACTAACTTAAAATGCAGTTAAAGTACTATAAACTGAATTCAAATTGAGATCATAATAGTGACTTATTCAAAAGTATTTGCGTAGGTATTGAAATGTTGATAATTTATAGATTGGCTGCAATGTACACGAACACAGAAGTGGAAGCAATAAAAGATAGAAAAGACAAAATTCAATCCCGGTTATTTACAAAGCTTATCCAGTCTTTGGCAGAACCTGAACCCGAAAGTGTCAGGGGTCATTGGTGCTCTCTTGCGAGAATTTTTCAGTGCGAGAAGTGCCAGCTACTCATTACTCCCGATGTTTCTGCTAGAATACCTTGTATACCCCAGTGCATGCGCTTACAGCCAGACGGATCCGTCATAAGTTTACATATCAGGTGATAAATCAAATTTTACAAAACTTTCATTGTAAAAAAGAAGTTATTTATCCATTATGTAAAAATCTTCTTTTCTAAAGACATTGACAAAATATGAAACTTGAGACCATCGTTATTTTATGAAAACTGAAAATTTCCCAATGTATGTCCCAACATAGAAAACGATGGGCTTCTATAAAGTTTGGATCATCGTGACCTTTAAACTTTAATGAATCCTAACTATAGCTACATTAGAGTTTTAAAGCTGAATTTCATATATGTGATATTTGGCCAACCTTTGAAGCCGGTCGATTTCGACAGTTCCAACGCCTGGCTGGACAAACTTGAAGGTTAGGTGTAGATGAGAGCTCAACTTTTTCTGTTTTTCTGTGAATATGCATCCGAGTGAGTGTAATTGTGACAGTAATTGTTTCAATTTGATTTTTCATTTTTGTTCTCTAATGCAATCCTATCTTTCTGTTTCTCAGTCAACAACGTATCATAGAAAAACTTTTCTTACAAACAAATCGAAAACGTCGGTTATTAGCATTAGTGGTTCATTCTAATCATTCATCAATCGTTATGTGAATATTGGTTTGATCCCAACTGTGTGATTTTTTATTTTCACTGTGTTTCGTCTAACCCATGCTAGTTATCACATGTTGAACGGTAAAATCTTGGCAATCCTTAGCTCGCAGTTTCGCCTCCTGAAAGTTGTCATCCATAGGGGCAAGTGGAAAACAGAAAAACATTTTAACACATTGTGACATGACAAACAGATTACACTTATTTTATTTGAATTGAAGGGATTATATTTTTAGGAGTGATTAATTTTTGGGAAAGAAAGTTTTATTTTATATACTGTACAAACGAATTGTAAAACATTGTAATATATATTGCTTCGCATATGCATCTACATCTAACTTTAAAGTTTTTCTGTCAAGCTATCTAAACTGATGGTCATGCCTTGATTTTTTATATAACCATACACAACTTGAAAAATCAACAAACAAAACATATCGACTACACAATAAGGGACTCCTTCGTTCTTCACCAATGTCTATAGAACAAGTTCAGTTTTGACAGTATTGCATTTACTTACATCTGAATCTTTGAACAAAAAATTGCTTTCCATGTTTTCAGAGATCCATCTTGGAATATAAATTCATATATTTTGAAGCTACAGAAGCAATTGAAAACATGGCGTAAAATCTATTGGCGGCTCTGGGGCGATGCACACTTTCTCTTTTGTGTAACGTGCAAAAGATACTTCCCTTCAAACCAAATTGGTTGGTGTAGGTTCCATCCAGATACACCACAATTTTTTACACTGGATGCCCAGAAAGCCCCACTACCTATAGGAAGGTTTCCTTGCTGCGGTGAAAGGGCTTATAGATTTCAGTTGCTTGAGAACTTTTCAGGATGTCAGTTTCGACAGCATATGGTAAGTATGTATTGAAATTCATAAAATGATATGCCCATTAAGCTTCTTCAAAGATAACAGAAACTGTCGTTTATAATCAAAAATGAAACTGTTTAGCATTTTATTACATAAACACTCTTGGTCAGCACGATTGTCCTTCTAATTATTCCATCAAAACAGCGTCTATAGAATCAACTCAATATATTCATGAAAATGTCAATTCGAACAAACTCGTTAAAGTAAATTGTATTTTACCTAAGCCGTGCATTCTATACGAGCAAAAGTACAGCTGGAGTTAATGGGCATTCGTGGACCCATCCAATTTTGAATTGAACCTTACATGAGTGGTAAAACTCAAAAAGTTTTTCTAGAAAATATATATTTTGCTTTAGTATTCAGTTGTAGCATTATTGTATGGGGAAGGCCCACAGAAATATGTTTTTATTATGCAAAAAAGACTTATATGAAATCTTCGATATTACTCGGAAAGATGTAGAAATACTTTTAAAGAAAATGGAAGTGTCCTCTGCACAGGCATATATGTATACAAGCTGTTAATATAGTTCCATTCTAATAAACACAAGTTTAACAACGCTGAAATATATTTTAATTATAAATTAATGAAGTACTATTGAGACTGATAAAATTATATGTTTATGTTCTGTACATCTACTTTAAATAATCGCCTACACGTGAGTACTGTGGCTAATGTCATTGTAAAATATGATCAGAGATGAATAAAATTGTCTATCCAAAAGCCCCTGGGCTTTTTTATTTCCTCTGTATACTAAAACTCCTCAGTTTTCATGAACTCACTAGCTCATATAGTAAGGCTGGTAGTGGGCTCAAGGTGGTTTTCATTGATATTTGTCATCCTGAGGTCACTCGGAGTCAGGAACAGGCTGACCTTATTCAGGATAGACTGGTACATGTATTGGACAACACTCCATCAGACGGCAATACTAACTGCAGTTCAAAAAAACTTCATTTGGCGCAGAGGTCGTATGGATAACCTGTGTCAATGAAGAAACAAAAGTTCAGGGCGAGAGTCAGGACCTAAGGGCAGCCTTGGGAGGAGGCGGACTTGACCGTGGTCGAGCCCAACATATTCCGAAGAGACCGATGGTCCTAGTGTTCATACCAGAACAAAAAGATGAGGAGGGGACAGTTATGACGTGTCTCAGTGAGCAGAAACATTCCAAAATCATTGGTACGGAACCAAACTGGGAAATGGGTAGGTATATAAGAAACATAAATAGTACTGGAAAATCACCTGGGAACACAGGAGGGAAAACCTATCTAAAGGGACCGTCCTAGAAAGGGATCGGCTACTCACTGAAGGTACAACTGAATAAAATAGGGATGTACAGCGAATATCTAAGCGGAAGGCAATGCGACAAACGAATAGAGGCAACTCATCACATTTTATGAGAATGTGAGGCTTTGGATTACAAGATGCAAACAATAGCTATATGGACAACCCAAATTGTGTCCAGAAGAATATTACATATATTCAGCAAGATACCGTACAGACTAGTACAGGGAACAAGATTGTTGGATTGGATGTCACGAAAAGATTGGGAGAAAACACGATAACTCCTTGGGGCTGTAGTGTTTTCTGGAAACTTCGAAGAAATGGACAAGTCAGGCGGTCCTCAAGAAGCGAAAAAAATCAGAGTGAGCTTAGACCCATCGAAAAACAATTTTTATAGTACAAGGGAAATTAACATTTCTAATGAGAGTAGAAAGATTAGATTTGCGGTATGCAGACATATAAAAAAAATGAGAAATTGTGTCCTGACCGAGATTTGAACCCGGCTCTTTTACGCAGGCGCATTAACTACGCTATCGGGGTCACTAAGCAAAATGACAGCGGAATCACATTTTCAATTCAGTCTTCCATGGCGTAAGTGGGAAGAGGATAAAATGTGTTAATTGTGATGATCCAACTTGGCGAGTCTGGTAGCTTAGTTGTGGAATTGGCCGCGGTGGTAGTGCGCCCGACTCACGATCGGAAGACCGTGGGTTCGATTCCTGCCTCTACCAGATATTTTTCTCGAGAGAATTTATCTGGTTGAAGCTGGGATGATTCTGCAACCATGTTAGGAATCACACGTTAAAAGGTAAGACCTCGTTAGTCCTTAGCTCGCACAAGTTTCTCAACTTCTGAGAGTTGTCGTTCGTATGGGAGCGATAGCTGATTAACGGAAAAACAGATTTTTTTTTAGTTGGTAAATGCACCTTTTAATACGTCTGCATTCCTCAAATCTATTCTTTCGAATTTCTGTATTGTTGTTTCTTCCATCACAGCTTGAACAAACACATTTCTATTTACATTTTTCACTTACCTGTACTCACTAGAACCGTTGATAGTGGAACATAAGATATAAAATAATTTAACGATGAGTACAAGATGTTACCAGCAATTTGGTACTAGAGTTTTTTCAATAATTTAATGTTAGATGTCATTGTTATTGAAACATGTCAAATGATTTGAAAACAGTTGATACAAAATAAATTTTCAGTTTTTAATCAGTTTAATTCCAATAATTGATGAAAACCCCTATCTTATTTCCATATAAAAAATCTTAATGTTTAAAAATAGGTGTATCTGATGAAACCAGTAAATATGATATAAATAGAATAATTAAATTAAAAAACGAAACCATGAATAAATCCAAATAGAAATGTATTATCAGATACGACCATTCCCCTTAATTTTACCAATTGGTCCGTGAAATTTGTTCATAAAATGTTTTTCATTACATATCACCTTAGTTAAAGTTGAGCCTCAGTGAAAATTGAGTAAAATAGTACTTCATAATAACAATTGATTTCATTTTTAATTACTGGAAGTCATTGAATCTAGGTTTGTACTGAGGATGTAAGAGATTCAGCAATATTCAGCATGTTAGAATCATACAGACATCTCATAGAAGAGGAACCTCCTCAGCTATTGTTTCCTGAAAGATTAACTAGATTGGTGGCAAGAGGTGAGTTTCAATCATGAACCTTGACTATTGTTTATTATTTGTATTGACTATGTTCTCGTTGAGAATTACATGCTAAAAGTCAATCCTTAGCTTGCACAAGTTTCAACTTTTGAGTGTTATCTTTCAGAATGGAGCGACATCTGGTTAACGAATGAACAGATTTTGTTTTTACATATTTGAAAAATCACTAAAATTTTCCTGGAATAATAATCTGTTAATGCAAAATTGTGAGTTATTTATTCATATTGACCGCACTGTAAATGTAATTTGAGAAATACTGAAGACAAATTCTTCATAACTATTGAAACTAGTCTGAAAATTTGAGGATATTTTGTGACTTCATTACTCAAACGGTATTCACTAGAATATTTATAGTGGAGTTTTTTCTCCTAAATAGAAATTTGATGGAGAACGTATTCGACTTGAATGAGGTGGATCTTACATTAACTGACATTATTCAAAATTATGATGCCAACAAGGTTTTTTCCACAGAACTGAGAACTTCCTCATTGTAGTTTGCATATTCAGCAGTATTTAATCAACAGATTTTTTTGATCACCAAATTGGATAAGAAGTCTGAGGTAGGTCCTACAAAATTTTATTTAAGTAATATTCTTAATTCCTGCCGATGCTCTATATCATCATCATAATAGCACCTAATGATATTGTTTGTGAAAAAATATTGGATTTTTGCGAAAACTACATCTTGTGTTGTGAAATTGGCCGAAATGGTAGTGCGCCCGACTCTTGATCGGAAAGCCGTGGGTTCGATTCCCGCCTCGACCAGATATTTTTCTTAGAATTTATTTGGTTGAAGCTGGGATGATTCCGCAACCGTGTTAGGAATCACACGTTAAAAGGAAAGACCTCATTAGTTCTCAGTTCGCTCAAGTTTCTCAACTTCTGAAAGTTGTCGTTCGTATGGGGACGACAGCTGATTAACGAAAAAACAGATTTTAAACAGTTTTTTTTGTTATATTATTTTATTCTCTGATGATATTTATTTACATTGTGAATAACCTCTGCTATTTATTGGTAATTGCATTCTGATATGTTTTCTATAAAAAAATAAACGAAAATGTTCAATATGAAATGAATTGTGAAGATAGCAAGTAATAATTGACTTGCAAGATTTTTTGAATGCATTTTCAAAAGTGCCAAAATATGATTGAAATTATTATTTGTTGAATGATAAGTTCACTTTTTTACATTTATTTATTTACAATATGGTTTTTTATTATACATTTAAATTTAAAAATATTTCTACATTTCTTTATCAAACTTGTTAATCATGTTTTTTTTTCAGACACATAACCTGTGTTTTCATTCTAACTCTACACTGCCTCAAAGTATCCTCGACTATAGTCATTTCAGAATTTTCTAATAATGGTAAGGCTTCCAAAGCTTCTTTAAAGTATCCTCTGGCATCATCGGATATATAATCCTGAAAAAAGTCCTGCAGTGCACCTACATCAATTCTGGCCTGCTGGTTTCCCTCTTTGCTAAATTTTTGGACACATGACATGAGTCTATATAGTTCTTCAGAAATTGTTTCAACGATCCTCGGTAAGACACTGTCTAAAAGAGTTCCTGATATATTATTTACCTCTGACAGAACGCTAATCAGGTTGTTTATGCATTCTTTTGCATAAGGCCGCATATCTGTTGGTGATATATTGATGTCCCAATCAAAACGGCCTAGGTACATTGAAGGCTCAATGGTACCAACCAAAGGATCACTTTTTTGTTCTAAATACTTATCAAGTATTGACTTTTCCAGTTGATGGAATTTTACTTTAGCTGTTCTGATTGGAAATTCTACAGATGAAAATCCTGTATCTTTGAATTTAGATGCAATTTCATCTAGAATAGTATTCTTTGTGAATAGGCAATTAGATAAAGTGATCAATAGTCTATGTTCCCATGATGGAATTTTTTGTCCTGATGAACCAAGTTTATGGGAGCTCACAGGAGTACCAATTAGTTGTGAAACCACTGGTGATGAATCATCACACTCATCATCCTCTTCAGAAGAAACATTGTTTAATACATTATGAAATGATAACAGAATGTTGTTGACTTGTCGTTCTAATTCTTTTTGAGCAGAGTTGTTTTCCAGTAAAGAACTTTCTCTCTGCTCTATCGATAAAGCGGATTCTTTCACAATTTGTATAACATCTTCAACTAACTGCAAAAACTTCAAAGGTAATTCTGTGATACCTGAATACTTTCCACTGAAGTTTATTCTCCAGTCTTCCGTGAGCTGCTTAATTTGTTCTGTTGTTTGCTGGAAAAGGATGCTCATGCAATGTATCCGCAGATCAAGTAGGAGAAAATTAACTATATCGAGAGCTTCATTTGGTAGATCTAGTTTGATTAATGTTGAATAAGTAGAACGTACAGATCGTAATAGTTCAGGTAGATAAATGGCAACTTCATCTCGCTCAGGAATACTCAAAGTACCAAATTGAGTTCGTTCAGATTTGTCAAGTGTATTTGGAATTATACTGGCTCGAACATGTTTGCAGAATGTTTCAATGACTGACAAAACCATGTGTTTATATTCAACCTAGAAAAAAGTATATCTGTATCTTCAACGTATTACAGATTAAGTGAGTAAAAAGATGCAACATTTTATTCCCATTCTTACAACGTACATTCCAACTACGGCAACTCAGAAAAATTAAGTTGCATACTTGAACTTGTTGTATAAAGAAATTTTTCATTATGAATATTGTACAAAGAATTTATGTATTTTAAACTAATTACCACTTTTTACTAAAGCACAAAGTTTAACTTACTTTTATAATGTTGCATTTTTTCTATTAGTGATTATATTATACAAACCTGACGTCCTGCTTCCACTTTTACTTGTAATTCTCCTGAAAAATACGCCTGACCAATTTTCCACACATCAGGAAATATTTCAGAAAGAGTTGAACAAATTTCATCGGTAAAGTTAACACAAACAGGAACTACATTCAACTCCACTTGTGAGGTATTGTATTTAGAGTACTTTGAAGTAGAATTTGTTTTTTTTGTGCTGTCAGCTTTGTCCAGAGATTTATGAAAGTTGTAAATAAATTTGAACTTATCATTTATATATTCTGATCTACTTTTGATTGCATCCCAAGCTGCATCATATGGAGAATCTAAATTGATTAGATAACGAATGAGACGTTTTTGTTGTTCAACGGTAATAGGCATTGTCTGAAGATCCTCATGAAGTTTTTTCTGTAAATCCACTATTCGCCTTTCTATTTCATTCAGGGCTTCCTTGAAAATCGGTACGTCTGTTTTATGGAATAGATTTTTAACCCTCATATAGTCATTTATTACTATGTCATATTCCCCCTTTTTAATGTTTCTATCAATAACACAAGGTAGACAAAACAGAAATTTGAATCTTGATAGTACATTTAATGCATTTCTCGTCTTCTCAGCACGATCTTTTCTAGCTAAGACATCATCAAACAATTTCCGTGCTTCACGTTCAGATTCTTTTATTGACTTTTCCAACTTCAGAGTAGTTTCGTTACCAAATTGTGACCTATCTCTTTCAAATTTTTCTTTGAGGTTAACCAAGGTATCAACTTGTTCCATCACAGAACCTATATTGGCCTTAAGAAATGATAACTGGCCCTCCTTTTGACCCTGGACTTTTCTACGGAGATGTACCAATCCTGCTTGCAGATCATTGAAACTTGTTGCTTGGTGGTTTTCTAATAGAAACCAAATTGGAGAAAATTGTGTGCTACCAATATCTCCAGATTTCCCTGAAATTGTGCATCCAAAACAAAATATTCTTGTAAGCCTATGCTAAAACTTTACCTGGAAAATAACTTGTTAATTGTTCTTCATTAATTTTATTTTCATTTTCTTCAACTGACAATCCTAATGGGTCTTCTTGTTGAAAGCTACTAGGACTCAGAGAATGTCTGCCCCACGAGTACATTGGCGTTTCCTCGACCCAAACTGCACTCTCTTTCATGGGCCCTATTGATGTTAAAAGATATCCTTTGAATATTACGTTGCAAGTTCCAGTTCCACCATACTTGGTAGTCACAATAACGTCCCCTTGAACTTTTATAGGGCCCGAAATAGCTGTTATCATTGTTTGGGATTTCCATTCTGCAGTTAGGAGGCAGTCCATGCCACATATTGTTAGACCAATGAGATCGGAAGGTTGGGTACCAAAGTGTTCACCTCTTATTTTGATTTTAGTACCTGGAGGCCCTTCGTTTGGGGACAATCCCGTAACAACTGGGGGCGGTGCCATTTAGTTTCCAATTGGTCTATTTTGTAAACTTTTGGCACATTTTGAGAAGTAATAGAAAAATAAGGTCATTTAAATAACAGCCAAACATTTATGTTTTCTTCCGAGTTCAGCTCAATATTGAATTTATTAATATTTTTAAGTTTTCAAATTTGTAATATTAACCTAGAACCATAGGATAAAACTTCAAATAACTAATCTGTGCTGAACAAGTGTCATTTGTCCGTGGTCCTTATTTATGTTTTAGAACCGATCCCGATGTTGCCACGTAGTATCCACCAATGTGCGTAAACAAATACCGTTTTCCATTGGAATTTGGTCCAATTCGCGGTTGTAATTAAACTATCAGCATTTTTAAAGTGAATGGTTAATTGAGCGACCGTTTCGGTTGGGGTTTTCATTTGGAGTAATTTTTTTGTGACAGCGGCATTGACTCCTATACTCATTAAACTCATATTCTGGGTAGGCGATTTTAGCTGGCCTAGCCAGCTAGGCAACTATTATAACTACCCCAGTCACCTAGAAAGAATCGTTGCTTTTCGTAAAACAATATCTAGTTGGCTGTTGATCCATAATTGTTGGTTCGTGCTTTGTGCATAATTCCCCTTTCAGCAATTTCCCGCTTGGAGGAAATTTCTTTTCTTTTGCTCTAATGCCTAATGAGAGTAATTGTTGTTGGTATAATTGTCATTTTTTGCTATTTTTTTCCACTAAGATTTGATAAGGAATCAATAAACATGAAAATAATTATACAATCAAACTATTGACGTGACAGTTGTCATTATAATTCGTTCACCGAACAGTTATAATGATCAAAGGCACTTTCGTCTACAAAATTAACGTTCAAAATCTGAATATGCAGAAAAATTTTATTTTGGAAAAGTAATGCAAAACAGCAAATAACAGCACAAACCGTAGCACTTGTTTATTAAATCTGAGAATAAATCACAAATTTTTTCATCTGATTGCATGAAGCAAAGTTCGTTACTTTTGAAATTAATATTTCTCATTATGAATTAGTTCATATGAAATAATTTAATTTTAACCTAGTAAACTACGCGCTTTATTATAAAGCCATACATGAATAAAAATCTAGTAGGTGGTAGAAAAACTGGCTTCATTTCCATAATTATTAAATTTCGTGTAGGAACTATTTGAACAGAATACATTTTCACCTGAAATGATTTATTTTATAAATATATACTATCTCTCCGATTATCAACTAAACCAAATGCCACTGTTTTATGATCCAACTTACTTCCCGTAAACAAACAAAGTTATTCTGCCTTCAATGTAAGGATGGAAAAGGCATCTCTCTCGATTGTCTTTTGTTACTCTGAGGTAATTACTGTTTACGCGTCAATTCTGAATTTATGAGAACCGCATGTTAGGTGATTTAAATAAAAATTGGGGTTTCGGTGGTTTACTTTTACCTTGTCGAAAAGTATCAGAATCAGACAAAAGAGCATACTAGTGAATTTTTTTATCGATTACTAGCGTAATGAATGAAAAAGAGTTTCAAACTTAACCTCAAGGCAGAATAAATTTTTGCAATTCAGTCATAGCCACCTGTATTGCAAAATAAGATCTAACTGACCACCTAGAGAAAGAGAAATGTTCTACTCAGGACTACCTGCATCTCGGCCGATGGTCAGCTCTGCTGAACAATAATAATACTATAAACCCGCTTATAAATTTGATATTTTACATGTGGTCAGTTATATCTTATGTGATTGTATTAAAAAAAACAATTGAATGTTTTTTTTAAAGATCGTTTTCGAATTCTAAAGCATCTTCTATGAGCTCCAGCACATATAATGTTTTCAGCTTGGTCAGTCCAAATCTTCTATAAAAGATCATATCATCCAACTCTCGAAACAGTTGGACCTCCTGAAAATTCTTCGTGAAAATCCAAAATCCTTGACGTGTAAGATGCCATTATCCTTTTCCAGCATGATTTCATCTTCTAGTTCCATCATTCTACAACAACTGATTTTGATTTCACAAATCCGTTTACTAAAACATTTCAGTAAAACGACACTTGCTTTATTTCTAAAACTAAAGGATAATAAGTAAGTTATGATATCTACTTAAGCTTGCCTTTACATATAAAGCCACCAAATTTGGCCGCTTACATTTAGGCGGACTTAAAGGCGTTTGTTGATACGGTGCATACAAAACTGAAGTGTTAACCGAACTTACCCCTCAAGCTTCACTTACTGGTATACGGCAAATACGGGCATGAGAGTTTGAAATCCGTCAACAAGTAATAATAAACCTATAGAAAGTAACGAGCAGATCATGTATTTTTACAACTTCATCTGTTCAATGAACAGACAATAATGTTGATTCAACTCAGATTGTTTCATAGATATGACAAAATTGACAATACGTCACTAGATTGTTGTTCTTGTTCTTAGCATTATACATGTTGTATCGTAGCTTTGTGGAATATATAACATACATTATACTTGTGTTGATCTTCTGTGATCTCGTCACAGAATAATAAACAATCAGAATTGTAAGTGACTATTGGCGGGAAAGATTGCGCATCGTCGTGGCGCATCTTAATCTTGATATTAATTGACATGCCGATTACATTGAGCCCATCATTAAGCCAGTATTAGCCTCTTATCTAAGGAGCCAGTCGTGTGTGTGCCACAAGGAACTGTTTCCATAATTAATACAAAAACAGATCTCAAAGTTTTTTTTATTTTCCCTTAGATCAAAAAATGTAAAAAATATCTAAGTATTATGTATATAAGTTTTCAATTTTGATTTTTTTGAAAGTATTTTTGCTAAATTATTTATTTCAATATGTCAGGATTATTTATTGTCAATATAAAAGTAATTTGTTGACTCAAAAAATATAATAATAATGTCTTTTTTAATTCGAATTCCAGAATTCTGCTCTGCTTATTGCTTAACCGAGTACCATTTACGAATCCCTACTAATATTATAATCGCGAATGTAAGTTTGTTTGTTACGGTTTCACGAGAAAACTACTGAACCGATCATCATGAAATTTTGTACACATGTTCTTGGAGGTACTAGAATTAACATAGGATACTTTTATAAAAAAAATATTTTCTATGTAAGATAAAAGAAATGTTTCAGCTGTTTGGATTGTTGTTATTGTTATTTTCTTCAGTCATTCTTATTTTTAGGTTAGGTTATGTTAGGTTAGGTTAGATTAGATTATTTTTGTTACAGAGTAATACATTTTAACATTTGTTGTTTCAATTCAATAAAGCATATTTTAAATTTTCGAAACTTCGTCGTATGTAATAATTTTTGAAAATTGATAATCCCAGCCAAGCATTAAAATATAGTTCTTATATTGATTCATTTTTATTGTACTGACACTTATATTTAATGGCATAAATGCGAGCGAAGCCGCAAGTAAAAGTTAGTATTATATATTATAAATACTTTTTA
>WOGP01000043.1:18878-38607 GCA_015342065.1 Leptinotarsa undecemlineata
AAAGCAAATAGAATATAGTTGATAATTCTACTTAATTACACATATGAAAGTAATATACATTATGAAGAGGTGGAAATCTGTTTACCGAATGAGGATAAAAAAATAATCAAAAAATAAAATCAAACTTAATGTAAAAATGTAGAGATCAATCTACGTATAATAAACGCAATATTTCAATAATACTTCTAATTTTTTCATACTTGATCATTGAAGAAGATTTTGTAATTTTACATCCATATGACAAAATCGGTCACAGGATAGAATGATTTCCGAGAAGACTAGGATACTTTCTTGAATTTGAGAACCTGAGAGTGATGATTCATTATTTGGCGACACCAGTGAGTATTGCATTTTGTTATTCACCAAGTATTTGTGTAAAGTATTCTTTGATTTTTTTAATTGAACATTTTATTTTAAATTATATACCTCTGAAATAATTTTTTATAATTATATTGTGTATTACTTCATTTCCAATATTGAAGTCAAGATGTATTTTATTAAGATTTGTCAAGTTCTGCTCCAAAACTGTCTATGTCTTTCATTTTTTCATATACCCTCCCCCACAAAACAAAAATATTAATGAATAAAAATTAAAATATTTTCGGAATATATTCTCACAAGTTCTTCCAGAATATATGGGATGATATTAAAGCTAAAGATGATCCTGAACTTTTTCGTACGTATTGGGCAAAGCCGACCCTCAGATTTACACCGAAATGTCATTATCAAGGTCCCTGAAAACACCGCTATGGACTTCTAATTCTGATACTCTATTCTGTGATCTGTTACAGTTTACAGTGGAAACTGTGTTGTTCACATTTTGTAGGTTGATGAAACAAAACCTGTTAAATATATCGTTAATATGGGGAACCCAAAACCTTTATTTCGAGATTTGAATGCAGATGATCCAGAACCTGAAACAACAGAAATCGAATCTTTGTGTATGAATTGTCATTCTAATGGTATAACAAGAATTCTTTTGACGAAAATTCCCTTTTACAAGGAGTTGGTTTTGATGTCCTTTTGTTGTGAAGAATGTGGTTATCAAAATAATGAGATTCAATCTGGAGCAGCCATCGCAGAAAAAGGAGTGAGATTTACTCTGAAAGTCAATACACCAAGAGACCTTAATAGACAAGTAGTTAAAAGTGATTATACAAGTATTAAAATTATAGAGCTTGATTTTGAGGTACCAGCAAAGAGCCAAAAGGGAGAAGTGACTACAGTAGAAGGGGTTATTGATAGAAGTGTTTCAGCTCTAGAGCAAGATCAACCAGCAAGAAGAGAACAGCATCCAGAAGTGGCAGCACAAATTGATGAATTCATCAATAAACTCAGGTACCTAAAAGATTTGGAAACATCATTTACTTTTGTCTTGGAAGACATCTCTGGCAATAGTTTTATAGAAAATCCTAACGCTCCTGCTATAGACGAGCAATGTTCAGTTCAATACTTCATTAGAAACAATGAGCAAAATAAAGAACTAGGTATACTCGATACTGATGAGGTGAAATCAAAAGAGGAAAATGCAATATTACACTCTATACCTGAAGGTGAATTCACATTGGAAGATTTAGAGGGTGAAGTTCTGCAGTTTCCAACAAACTGTCCAAATTGTGGGTCTGCTTGTCAGACTAATATGAAAATGACGAATATTCCACACTTTAAAGAAGTTGTTATAATGGCCACTAACTGTGATGTATGCGGAAGTAAAACCAATGAGGTAAAGTCAGGCAGTGGAATTGAAGAGAAAGGACTGAAAATTGAGGTTGACATCAATAGCAAAGAGGACTTTTCCAGAGATCTACTGAAGTCAGAAACATGTCATCTACAAATTCCTCAACTGCAACTTGAAGTTGGTCCTAATGCACTCGGTGGGCGATTTACTACAGTTGAAGGCCTCATAGCAGCTATTAAGGACCAGTTAGGCGATCATAAACAATCCCTTATATTTGGTGATTCCTCTAAGCCTGAATCTAAGCAGCGCTTTGAAGAATTTCTCAAAAAACTTGACAACATCCTTGAAGGAAATTTGGCTGTCACACTTATACTTGATGATCCTGCTGGCAATAGTTACATCCAAAGCTTAAGAGATGATAATGAACCCGATGATAGTTTGAGGATTACTCATTATGATAGATCATTTGAGCAAAATGAAGAATTGGGTATTGCTGATATGAAAACAGAAAATTATGAGAGTTCGTGATGAAACTGTAAATACTAGTTATACCAGTTAAGTTTTAATAATATACTTCTCATGACAAATTATTTTGATTCTTTCCTTCATACCGATAAAATGATGAAGGCCAGGCTACCAAAACAGAGTTTTACAGCCATGAAATGCTACTTCCCAACAGTGATAATACTGACATCCATGAAGTTATCATCTAGGTGTAATTATTCTTGAATCACACGAGACTCTCAAGGCTTAGTTAAGCATCATTCTCACAATTTTTAATCCAGTGACAGTTCACTGTCCGAATCAAATTGAACAAATGGAATCAAATATTTAAATATAATTTTAACTAAATATTAAAACTTTGCATAAATACTTCTACAGAAACATACAGGTTTGGTTTGATATTATGATTATGACAGTAACTAGACCCTAACTCTACTGAAATATCTCGAAATAAATATGTAACTCAAATATAACTCACCAGTACAAAAGAACAGATCCTTCACTTCAAACTCTTCCTTGAATACCAAACAGTTTTTATATAATATCCAGAAATCTCAAAATCATAATCAAAACTTATTTGTGTAATAATACTTGTTAAACTTGAATGGAAATGTTATTCTGAATTTTAGTGAATTAAAAAAAAAATGCGAATTATTGGTGATGTATCTATCGGCGTCAAGTAGGTAGGTCGGATATTGTTGACAAATACAAGATTAGTTAATTGCATACTCTGTTCATATATTCTAACATTGTACTTTCAAACAAATTTTCTTGCTGAAATTTCTCGTCATTCAAGTAATAAAATCATGCGATTTGATATTTTCATTCTTATATAGGTGAATTAAGCTGAGAATATTTTAGGAAAACTTGACGAATACTAGATAAATGTCATTTTTATTAACTCAAGTCTTGTTATTTTTGAGAAATACCAATTGAGTAACCAGCAATAGATGAAACCACTTGTCTTGAAGCCAGACAGTATGGCTGAATAACAATGTTTTCGTTAACAATCGGAATTTTTCAATAACATTTTTTAGGTCGTGTGGCATTACTATTGAAGCAATTTTGTTTTAAGTTACAAAATATCAAGCTCAGTTAAATATTAGAAAGGGATTTTTGCAGTGGTTCAGTTACAACCAAAATTTAAACATTTATAGCATTCCATATTAAAACTCAGATTTATTTCACCACTAACCAAAAATTATAATGTATTTCTCATTGTTTAACATTTCTGCCTGCTGAGAAGGACTAAATCTTTTTTGTTAGAAATTTGTTTTGTCTCCTGCCCGAGCTTATACACAAATTTCTTGAGAGGTATATAAAAATTAGAGTAAGGAATTGACTTTCAGTATGATATTCACTACGAAAAATCTACTGTGATAGCGAAAATAAAATTTGTGATGATCAAATCATAAGGTGTAGTTTTGAAAATTTGTTGTAATGAGGAACTATTTGTTTCCATGTCCACAGTTCCTTTGGGAAGTGTATCACATATAATGTTTACCTATAGTTGAGCTTAACGTTTTGCCTGTTTTCTTTGGACATTTAAAATCCTTTTATGGTAGAGAGGGGATCTCTTCTCATATGTGGTCAGTCTAGTATTCAAGTTTATGTGTTTTTGAACATAACTGCTAGTCTGATTTAACTTGTCAAAGTAGCTCTTTTCGAATTATTTTCTAACTTCGATTTGAATTTCTCCGATTGTGATTAGAGGGCGGATATTGAATTTGGGCTCTACAATATTGCTGTACCACAGGTGAAAGTCGAAAAGTTTTAATATACGTATATTTTCTTGTTTAACCTGTTGAATTGAATAATGCTATAGCATTTTAAACTATCGGATTTGTCGGCAATGCCTCTACCATTGTTTATGTTTTGGTAAAAACCATATCTGCTAAAATTTGGGGTGTTCGAAAAACACGCTGTCCGCATAGCGTTGGAATGTAGAATGGGTTGCCTAAAGAAAAGGATAATATTTCAAATTCATTATTCTTCCTAAATGTTGAGTTTTTGCGTGATGTTTATAAAAACACATTATTACTTGCTGTTTTCGAAGTAATACTGTATTTCCCATTAAAAAAAGAATAATATCATAACACTCTAATAAAAGAAATATTTCAATAATAAACAATGCGAATGCCAGCATACAAAACAAATTATTTTATTACCTCTTATGAAGAGCAAACTAAGCATTCACGTACCCTGCGCTGTCCAAAAGTCATTTTTTAAGTTTTCACCAAGAAACGTAAAATTTTCTGTGATTGGAAACTGGAAAGTATTTGCACTCATAACCCAGGTGGCAGAGTCCTTTTAGAATTAGTTGACGCACTATTTCAGGGATCAAAATAGTATTTTTGAATAAAAATGGGTCGATGACAAAATTGAAATATCAATTATAAAATGATGAATGTAAAAAAATTTTGTTCCTGCCTTATTTCCCAGTAGACATCTTATCAGAATGTTCTTGTTCTTGAGTACTATCAGTATCTAAATCCGAATTAAAATCTACTTCCGCAAATTTTAAATCAGCAAAACATAATGAAAAATCGGATTTTGTTCTTACTTTATAGGTATATCGTACTCTCCGTAGTGTCAGGTTTATTTGGAACCGATTCCTCTACACAACTTTGAGTGTGAATTAATTGTTCTTTTTCACCTGACAATTAAGAACTTACGAATTGAAAGTTTCACAAATATTCTATTTTGTTTGGGAATGTGATGTAGCAGCATAATTTAACTTCTTTTCACGTAACTTTTGATAATCTGTTCGACAAACTGTTTATTAGTCAAAGTAACAATAACAAACAAGAATACTACTACTGCTACGAGTGCCACGACGAGATACAATCAATTTCCAATCTCTTAGAAAATTATCACATTCGCATTAAACAGTGAGCGATATGGGATTCACAACTGATCGAGGTATTGAAAGCGAATGTTACCACGTTTATTTGTTTTCCGTGTTATGTACCTAACAATAGTTTTGTGAAATATTTAATATCGGAAGGGTGCTAAGAACAACATTTTGCAAAGGGCGGGAGGGGCATACTGCCCCCCTTGTTCCCCACTATGGCGCCGCCACTGCTTTTAGTTCGAGGTATCTAGTCGCCTGGTCATTTATTATAGGTAGGTTTCATATCATACCTTCATATAATTACTTATACTTGATATATCTGGGAAATGTAAATTTATATGTATTTTCATTGGGTATAGTTTGGATCAGAACTACCATCTTCCAAAAATCTTGGTAAGTGGACTATTATACATGAATAAATAATCATAGTGTCAACAAATACGAAACCACGTCTGTCTTTCTTTCACTCTGAGATTATTGGTCTCAGTGCATCTGGCGTCCAAGCAAGGAGCTTTTGTTCCTTTACTAGCTGGGATTGAGTTATAGAAAATGGAAAATGAAAATACACTAGGTCGTCAAGGAATTGATGACCTAGAAAAATACTGGATTGTAGTCTTTTGAATAGAGGTCTCTCTCAGGAGCATCTAAAAACTCTAAGAATCAGATCATTGAATAAAACCCCTATAATAATTACGAGAGATGATAATAATAGAAAAGACCTAGAAAACACTGGATTGTAGTCTTTTGAATAGAGGTCTCACCCAGGAGCATCTAAAAACTCTAAATAAGGAAATTGAAAAATGAAAGGTAGGGGCGTTTCATTTATTCCTCAATATCAGCCGTTAGGTTCTACTGGTGCTATTCCAAGGACCAGGTCATTGAATAAAACCCCTATAATAATTACGAGAGATGATAACAATATAAAAGAGTAGAAAGTTCAAGGTTATCGTCACTAATAAAGCTAAATCGGGATCAATATTTAGTCTGGCGGCAATACCAAATCAAGAAGCTCCCTTGAATTTGGGGGTAACACCAATAATGAATCGATGATTGATTTGAGCATTTTTAATTCAGTAACCTGTCTAAAATGATACCACTCTTTGAATAAAATGCTGAATTACACCCGTTAGATTTTTTGGAATATACTGAAGGAGCTAATTGACTTGAATGCTGTCCCATTTAATAAATCGGCAAAATTGTGGGTATTGGGTATTATGAGTATTGGGATATTCGGCAGCAAAATAGGCAGGCTGTAAGTAAAGTTGGAGAGTGCAGTTTACACCAAAGGGCTCTTTGTGGACTATTTCAACTTTTGAGTAGGTAGAACCCTTTTTGCAACGTCCTTACTTTCAACAGAAACTGATTGAAGTTATAGCTCCGCATTTCCCCACAAATGTAGCAAGTGTTCTCCATGGTGCTCCAAGCTTTAAAACGTTTGAATCACGCCGATGAATTTTACAAAAATGCACCAATTAATAAGAACCGATATTTCAATAACCCTGAGTATACAAATACTCAATAAAATAAAAATGTTAATAAAAACAGATTGCCAAATGAGCAAAATCAGTATGGAAATTGTGAATATAATGATAGAAACATTTATTTAGCAGGGCAATTATACTAATTATCCGAAATTGCTTGAGGAATGCATCTATGAATATATTACATGAGAACAGATCTTGTTGTTGAAATCAATTTATATTGGATGAATGTTTTAGTATTGATTGATAATATATTGTTTTCGCTTCAGCTGAAGAAATAAAAAACTTGCATAACGTAATTCCCCACTTTGCTTGCATGGGATTGAAAGATATTGGAGCAAAAACAAAGTCTAAAAAAGTGTCCTGAAGTCAATCTAACTTTTCTAATTCAAAACCATTATATCACTTATGAATTCGTAGCTATTCCACGCCTTCAATTTCCGTTACATTGTGGGGTGTGATTTTTAAAGGATTTTTAGGAGCTAATTTAGATTTGATAAACATAGTTTTAATTTTAAATCATGATGTTAAAAAAATAGTATTTTGGAATCAGACCTCATATACCCTGGTGTGAATGAATCTTTTGAAATAAAATTTATTTTGTTTAAGAATATTAATGAAGGTCTTCAAGTGCTTTACAAGCAGGGACAAATGGATATTTTATCAGTAGTCTGATAATGGAGTTATTTTTTATAAATTGCTTCTGATTTATTTTGTAATATACCAGCTGGAACAAAAAGTCATTTCCATCAAATAAAGTTGAAAGATTATACCGAATTCTTCAATCGGCCGTATCCTATTCCTGTATTCATCATGAGGCTGTGGATAGAGTATTACTCAAATGGAACCTTGGGGGTGATTAAAAGAGCGCCGTCGAAATATACTGACGACTCTCGAGAAAGATGGTTCCTTTAGTATCTGTCTTGACGCCGAGCGTCTCAATTTTGTACTTGAACCAGCTATTGAATTGCCCAATCCCATATAAGAGTAGTAAAACTGTTACATGGGAGGAAAATATTGACTTCACTGGATTTTACTCACGGATACTGGCAGGTTTACATGGAACTGGATGATTGACAATATGTGGGATCCATGGTAGCCACAAAAACATATCAGTTCTGTCGTTTGCCTATTGGTTTTGCTTAAGTGATTCTATCTGTTTCACGCTGTCTTGATTTGATATTCGGCAATGATCTTGAACATCTAATCTAGTCTTCTCAAGATTGAAACAAGCAGGATTCAACCTCAAACTAGAGAAATTTAAATTTTTTCACCAGATAATGTCTCACCTGGGATATATGGTTAGCGCTGCCGGTGTACGTCCTGACCCACAACGAATCCAGTCTTTACCTGGTTATAAAAGATCTCATAACCGCAAGAAACTCCAGAAAATTTCAGGTTTTGTCAATATTACCGAATGTTTACTTTTGGTTTAGCAATTATAATAGATCCGCTTACCCAAATTCCAAGGAGAGCTGAGTTTGATCAAACAAATCGCGGTTAAAAACGGTTATAAGGTAGATATTATAGACTCCATTCTTTCCAAAAAACTACAGAAGCAAAACATGGACCTAGTATACCATAATTCAAGAGATGATAATGTCAGTTATAGGACATTGTCTTATTTGGGTGAACCAACCAATAATATTTCCCGTTTTTTGAAGAAAGAATGCGTAAACGTAGCTTACAGAACGGATACTAGTCTAAGTAAATTAATTAAAAACAATAAAGACAAAAGTGCAGTGTCGGATAGATCAGGAGTATATAAGCTGACTTGTGGCTCTTGCCCAAAACTGGATATTACCCAAACCGGGAGAACATTTTCCCAAATAATTAAAGAGCACAGAAGGCGTTTTGTAAATAGAAAGACCAATTCCACATTTGCAAACCACCTTTTAGCAGAAGGACATGAGTTCAATCATGAATACGATGTGTTACATTTAAAAGAGAAGAGTTTGAAAGTCAATCTTCTAGAATGTTTAGAAATCAATAGTCAGGAATTCGGGTAATTTACTGAATGATCAATTAGAATTGAATAACTTCCCGTTACTAAATATTTTTTCAAAGTGGAAACTGGGACATAAGCTCAAGTAATTTAATTTATTACAAACTTGGATAAAAATCAGGTTCTTGAAATGTAGGTACTTCAAATTCTAAAATATGGTATATCAAGCATTGAATATGTAGAATATAGTTAGTAAAGACACGCCCGAAGAAGCCATATTATATGGCGAAACACGTGTTGTGTTTTTATAAAATCGTTTAGTAAAAATCTCACAATAAAGTGGTTTTTGAATTCTGTTGTATTTTATTTAATCAATATATTTTATAATTTGAAGATCCAGCAACAACGGAGAAGAAATTTATTTGCAAAGAAATCTTTTGGTGGGATGGTTTTGAAATAATACCACCTCGTCCAAAACTAGGTCTACTGAGTAGTTTTGCGAACAGAGTGGAAGAAGAGATCACTGAAGAAGACAGTTCCGACGAAGTTTCTGAGGAGGAGTTATCTTCTCTATCTTCATCAGATAGTGACGAAGGAAGTGTTGAATGCAATCCACCTCGAAATGAAGTTAGTGTTACGGTTTTTGTTGCAGAGTCAACTCTCATATGGTTTTAGGTAGTGAGGAAGAAAAAGAAACGAAAGATCGAATCAAAAATGTGGCAACATAATTTATCTGCTAGAAGTAATCAGGACGTTCAGAGGGCCTATGAAGAAAATGCGGTTAAACAAATGACTGTTATTTTGAATAGGAATGTAATAAACGAGAACGTTGGTAGAAGTGGTAAAAGTACAATGAGAAATGCCATACCACTAGGTACGTTTGCATACCATGAAGAACTAATTATGTTTACCTAGAGAAATGAGCAGAAAATACGAAATTATTAAATTGAAGTAGTAATCTTAGTAGATGAACTATGCCGGTTCTATTACACCGGAAATTTAACTAACAGAAGCAATGAAGTACATAGAGCTCTTTGTACTTCATTGCTTTTTTTAGTTGAATTTCAGGTGTAATAGAACCGGCATAGTTCATCTACTTGCTTCTTGGAATTTTTGAAAGTCAGCCTTGATTAGCTAGTTGATCCATTATACTATAGTATTAGACCAGTAGAATATGTCAAAAAACGGTTTTTAAAATATTTTCTATCGTTGCCCAAAATGTTAAACAAATACTACAGCCAAAAACAAAGCATGAACAGCACTAGTGTTACAGACGGCCCACATTTTTTTTAGTAATTGTATTTGTGATTGATTCTTTCGAAGCAGGTATGTACTTTATTTCACATCACATTCTGCTTATTAATATCTAGCAGATTTTTGTTTCACATTAAATTTTGCTCATAAATAGTTAGCAGATTTTTGTCTCTCAAGCGGACTGAGTGTAATTAAATGTTGAAAAAATATAAAAAAATCAAAAAATGTTTCTGATCGTTTCTAAGCAATGAAAACATCATGTTATATAAGGCACCTGTTATACAAGTTATATAATACTGTTGGGTTCTGCAATTTCTGATGTAATTATATATAGTTACGTGCGTGTTTCTTTTTAATTTTTTTCTGGCGTCATTTCAAGCGCTATTAGAAAACAAAAAACACTTTCTCATAGCAACTTTTTTCGTCCTACATTTTTCACCACCCATTATTTGAAAATAGTTTTTGGTCAAAAATAACGATTTAAATTTTTTCTTATTCAAACAGTTTGTCATTTCAAAGCAACATTTGCCGAGTAGCTGAATAAAATGAAAGGAGGCTTGGACTAAACGTCAGTTCACACTGAAACTTTTTATTTCTATATCCAAAAGAGCGTGACCTTCAAGATTTCTAGTTTTATTATCATTTCAGAACAAAAACTACGTTTACATCATTAGACATTCCATTATAATAAATATTCACTGGAAAAACAATTAAGCAAACTAGAAACAAGTAATAAACATGTAGAAGTCAGGTCCCAGGGTCCAATTTTTTTATGTGTGTAGGAATTTGGCGCAACAACTTTATTGGCCCTGTAATAAACGAGGGTAGCTTAACTTGTGAAAGATATATAGCTTTTTTTTGTGAATCATGCCCTAAGGAAAATAACGCCGACCGCCACTGGTAGCAATAAAACATTTTGTACGTAGTTAAGAGCGCCTGAATGTTTTACGTTCGCTGCCGTATAATGTGGCAAGAATAATGCTACCAGATTCGATGAAATTCAGAGGAGTATTTCAGCATCTTTGATTGTCAAATATAAGCGCCATCTACTCGCCTATCGGGACAGTCAAGTGGAAGTTACAGTACGATACGCGGAACGATCTAGTAAGACGATGGACATTGGAATAATAGTTGAAGTGTTTGTTGTATTGAAAGTGAAATAAAGTTAAGTTTGATTATTGTTCAGTGTACTCAATTATTGGTAAACCGGCAGGGAAAAACGTAACATTTGGTGTCGGAAATGGAATAATCAACTGAAAATTTTCTGTTTTATGGTGAAAACGTGTCGATTACGACGAGATGGAAAAACTTGAGAAAATATTCGAGACCTTGCAAGTTCGACCCTGTGGCCTGACTTCTTGGGTTTTGGTTTTGGGTGGCCTTGGGTTTTCTACCACCCGATAGTGCTTATTGTGTCTATTAAAAATACCATAAGTAGAAAAACTGCATTCATCGGTTTATATTACTTCAAATAATAACTGATCATCTTCATCAATTTTAATAGAAAGCCAGTGACAAAATTCCAGTCACTAATATCATCACTTTGTCAAAGTTTGCCTTATTCTCATTCTGAGTAGTTGCATTTCATTTTCGAAATACCTAGTTGATCCTACAAGTCGCTTTGACATGGCCTAACTATTTGAATAAAAATATAAAATCGTTATTTTTGACTAAGAACCACTTTCAAATGATGGATTGTGATATATCATTGAATTTGTTTTGAAAAGATCGGTCGATAGCCAAACGGTTCGGCTTGGGTGCTTTGTTTACTCACTCGAATTGACTGCCGTGTTGGTGGTTCAAGCCCTAGTCTGAACGATCGATCTTCACTTGCTATCGCCCAACCCGTGTTAGGAAACACACGTTAAAAGGTAAGACCTCGTTAATCCTTAGCTCGCACAAGTTTCGACTTCTGAGGATTGTCGTTCGTAGGGGTGCGACAGCTGGTTAACGGAAAAACAGATTTTAAAATAGGTACAGGGTATTATTATATCGATCTATATAGGAAACAAAGTTGATGATGGTTTCTGAAAAACGAAACGTCGGATTCAAAATCTGAGCACTGCATATTTTGGAACGAAAACATTTGCCATGAGAAATTGTTTTTGTTATTAAATAACGATTCAAATAACGCCAGAAAAAAGTAAAAACAAAATCGCCGGAAATATTCAGAATTTCAGATTTTAAAACACATTTTAAGAGTGGCGAATTACATTACTTTGCCTTAATTTAACCGTTCCTATATCTCTTACGGTTTCAAATATTCCAATGGTCACCCTCAAATTTGGGACATCCTGTACAAATCTTTATGCATTATTTTCCCCAATGTCCCCTACAGTCCACATGGTGCTCAGTCACCTTATAGAAGTCAAACAAACGCTATTCCTGCGATAGATAAACTATGTGAAGCGCAGAAGTACATACTAAGCGATTTGAGATCGAATCATTCAACAGGTATGCAAAGCATCTCTCATCTTTGGGAATTGTTACCAAAGGATGATATTGCTTATAGCAATATTGAAGAATAAATGCTTTTATATCTTTCCTCCATATTTTACCCCATAATTCAAATAAATTTCATGTATTTTGCTGTTACAAGTATACAATAATTTTGGCCAGATTTTTGGGCTAAGTACTCCAGTGTGCAGTTCTTGATTTTGACCATGATGATACAATTCAAATAGTGAAGAGTCCAATTTCTAACAACATGCTCCTTCGTCTCTAGGTTTAATGTTTAAGCAGTTGTTTATTACTATAGAATACCAAGATAAGTCACATTGTCATATTCGATAAAAAATTATATAAAAATGGAGTTTTTAACTCATTGTTTTGATAAGTCATGTTATGTATAGCTTGTCAAATGTAGGAACTTACTAAATTTCCATATGATCCTGCTTACTAGAAGCACAATAAAAGATGTTCTTATGAATAGGAAGCGCATAGATAGTGAGAATGTCAAGTTTCATCTTAAATTGGACAAGCTGTATTTCATTTCAATAATAACTACTGTCAAAACAGTATTAATTAGTGTATTGGTTATTACTACTGACAACCAATATCGGTAATTTTGGTGTGTTAGTAAAACTAACAAAACGCAAGATTTGGCAAGGTAATGAAATTTCCACTAGAGGCAAATCAATTTTGAATACTGTTTCTGGTATAACTTACATTTATTATAAATGTATATGAAAAGATAAAAAAAAAAATATTTTTTTCAGGAGGTATTTGGGTTCGTCTCGAAACAGATTGGCGAGAAAGTCAAAACTCTTTACAACCAAAAACAAAAAATATCTTCACTGCTGGAAAATACAACAAATTCAAAGGAAAATAAAATATTTTCTACAAGTAGTAACTTTGTAACTGATTCAATTAAAACACCTACAATCCAGATTGAGGTTTACTTTTAATGTAATAATCAAACGGGAAATACAACAATTACATCTTAGAATTGCTTCAACTCATAAATAAAAATATCGATATAAAAATGTATGGTGTTGGAACAGTTCTTTTTTTGTGTTGGAACAGTTTTTTCTAATGCTATTTTTTTCTTCCAAAAGAAGCATGCTCTGAAAAATAATACAAGTATCATAGATATAAAAAATTTAAGATGATTCTGCTAATTTTTCGGCTTTTTGGATTACTTCCTCAATTGGGCCGACCATGTAAAATGCTACTTCTGGCAAATGATCATAGTCACCTGCTAGGATTTTCTGGAATCCCTGTGAAGAAAAGAAAAAAATATAGCATCAAACATTTCTTCTCATTTTCACTGACTTACTTTGATTGTTTCTTCAAGAGGTACAAGTTTTCCAGCGTGACCAGTGAAAACCTCGGCTACTTGGAAAGGTTGTGACAGGAAACGTTGGATTTTACGAGCACGAGCAACAGTCAGTTTGTCATCTTCAGACAATTCATCCATACCCAAAATGGCAATGATATCCTACAGCAAAAGTGGTTAGGTTACTTAAATTGAAATTACAATGTTACACTAAGTAAATGAAACAAAATACCGTTCTTCAAATCATTAGACATTCTATTCCCTACAAAAAATAAACAAACACTCACTTGTAAAGATTTGTAATCTTGAAGGATCTTTTGTACATCACGAGCTACTTTGTAATGTTCTGCTCCAATGATATTTGGATCCATGATACGTGAGGTGGAATCCAATGGATCGACAGCGGGGTAGATACCTAATTCTGCAATAGCACGTGACAATACAGTGGTAGCGTCCAAGTGAGCAAAAGTAGTAGCAGGAGCAGGATCTGTTAAATCATCAGCTGGTACATAGATAGCCTGTACAGAAGTAATGGACCCCTTTTTGGTGGTGGTAATTCTTTCCTGCATGCTACCCATATCAGTGGCCAGAGTTGGTTGATAACCTACAGCGGAGGGAATACGACCCAACAGGGCAGATACTTCTGAACCAGCTTGAGTAAATCTGTAATAAAAAATCATTGAGTGAATTTTTAGTGTTAACTTTGTGAACGGACTGATAAAAATGGAAATTCTAATATTTCAAAGATCATGACTAAAATCCATTTTTGTCACACTGTCTCTATTTTCTTGTCAAAATAAGGCATATTGAAAAAAAAAATTGTTCAAACAAACCTGAAAATATTGTCGATGAAAAGCAATACATCTTGTCCCTCTTGATCACGGAAATATTCAGCAACAGTAAGTCCAGTTAAAGCTACACGGGCACGTGCGCCTGGTGGCTCATTCATCTGTCCATAGACCAGAGCTACCTTGGAAGTCTTATCTTTGAGAGAGATTACTCCGGACTCTATCATTTCATGGTACAAGTCGTTTCCTTGAATATACATATATAGTTAGTGGCAAATAAAATATTTTAATTAAATGACGCCTTGGAAACGTCATGAGCATCCAAGTGTAACTTTCTATACCTACTGCGAATGACGCCTTGGAACATCACGTTAAAAAAAAATCCAATTTTTTTTTTCACCAAATAAAGTATGCAAAAATTCATCAACAGTGAATGGTAGAAAATTATAACTATAACAAAAGTAATACACCATGTTTCCTCTTGTATTGCCACTTAAGATTGTCAATTATTAGCTATTCCTACATTGAGCCATGAGAGATTCAAGCCGACAACAATCCTGAAAACCTTGGTCAATTTTTCAGTTTTTTTCATCGAACTATGGAAATTCTAGTTTCCAAACTAGTTTTAAAAAAGTATGCTAGTTTAAAATATAAATTTGAGAGAAATATACAAAGATAAAGTAAATATAAAAATTAGTAATTGGGGAAAAAATAAAAATTTTGTTTTTAAACTATAATAACATTTTGAATAGCTTTATAATTTTTTTTTTTCAATATTTTTGTTAAGTATGAAAAGGTGAAATACCACTACTTGAATCTAAAGGAAACACCATTTTTGAGAATTTAGTGCCTACTATTACAGAATTGTACTACAGAACAAATATATTGTTCACAAGCCTTAATATTTCTTTACCTAAGTTGAATAATTCATATACTGGCTATTATTTTAATTATAAAATATTTCCGTTGAATGAAAATAATTACCTTCACGGGTTCTTTCGCCTACTCCTGCAAATACAGAGTAACCACCGTGGGCTTTGGCAACGTTGTTGATCAGTTCCATAATGAGTACAGTTTTGCCTACACCAGCACCACCAAACAGACCAATCTTTCCTCCTTTGGCATATGGAGCCAAAAGATCCACAACCTAGGAACCAAATTAATGCATTTCCAAGTGACACATGAAACTTCCAATATGAATAAAAATTATAAACCAATAAACTACCAGGCAAAAACTGTATATTTTCCAAACTTTGATAATTGCTTTTCTTAATGGCACTAAAAGTTTTCATTCATAAAACAATCTTTAAAATTCATGTCCATCTCAGTGATATGCTTAGAAAAAGCAGTTTACATTTTATTAGTTCAAATATGTAAAAATTAGATATTTCTTACCTTGATTCCTGTTACTAGAATTTCTTGTTCAACACTCATATCAACAAACTCTGGAGCTTCAGCGTGAATGGAAGCTAATTTATCAGTGGCAATTGGACCTCTCTCATCAATGGGTTCCCCAATTACATTCATGATTCTTCCTAATGTTTCTACGCCTACAGGAATTCTGATGGGGTAGCCTGTATCATTCACTTGCTGTCCACGAACAATACCCTCGGTACCATCCATAGCAATGGTACGTACTGTATTTTCTCCCAAATGTTGGGCAACCTGTGAGTTTAAAATAATTTGGGTCATTTATCATGTATCAACAATGATCATAAATGGTTTGTTGGCTATAATATTTGTCTAAGACATAAGTAGGGATAGAATGGGAAGATCGGAGACCATGCGCTATCATGAATTTTTCGGGAAATATTTCCGAAAACTCAAAACTATGGACGCAACAATTTTCAAATTATTTGGTGACATCAAAAATAGAAAAAAAGATGAAAAAAATCAAATAGCCCAACTTCACCATTGCATAGGTGAGGAAAGTTTTGTTATTTACAATACATTCACTTTTAAAAACGACACTGAAAAAAATAAATTAAAAACCGTACTGTAAATGTTCCAGAAACACTTTTTGCTGAAAAAAAATCTGTTCTATGACTTCTATGAATTTTTACACACAAGCAATTGTCTAACGAAACAATGGAACAATTTGTGACGGATTTCAAAACTAAAGCAAAGTCGTGTGAATTTGGCGACTCAAAGGAAAGCCTTATAAAAACAATTTACACCTGTGGACTATAAAAACAAGGTCTTGCAAAAAATTACTTCAAGATGATGAGATGGACTTAAAAAAAACTGTAGTTTTGTATAGCATTCGAGAATTTGAATCGACAGTCTAATATCCATTACACTAGCTTTCTGTTCAACAAATCCTCTGGAAGTGCAATCAGTCAAAAGACAACAAGTGAGCTGATAAATCAATAAACAAAACGGGCCATATCTGGAAAAGAAATGTTGCCATCGTAGTGAAGTGTTCATGGGAAAAACTAGTGAACAGCATACGACAAAAGATGTAACGAGTGCGTCTACTTGAACCATTTCACAAAAATGTGCTTGCAAAAAAATGTTGATGTGGTTGAAAGAGACTATAACAAAGGTAGTGATAATGAAAATTGTCAAATCATAGGGGGTGTAGATTCTGAAACAGATAAATGTAATGATTCATGGTTTGCATCCCTGTCAATGAATGATGTATTAACAAAATTCAAACTGGATAGTGGAGCCCAAGCCTATTTCATATCAGTTGATAAATTGGAAACTATAAATTCCGAACCTGAATTGATAATAATGAATGACATTGATTTGAAATCATATACAAATGATAATTTACCTATTCTTGGAAAATGTATTTTGAATTGCCTATACAAAAAAAGTGATATAGATTGCGACTTTTTGTATTTGAATCGAGTTATCAATGCATTGTTGGTTTAGAAACGTGTGAGAATGAATTTATTGAAACGGATTGACGTTGTTGATAGGCACGATCAAAGATATGAACCAAACAGATATAAAAAGTTTTGAAAAAATTATGAAGATAAATGCACGAGTTTGGGTTGTCTTAAAAAAATATCACATTGAATTGAATGAAAATGTGATACCTATCGTTCATCCTCCCAGAAAAATTCAAATTCTTGTCCTTAAAAATGTTGGGAAACCTTAGTCGATTTAGGAAAACAAAAGATTATTAGAAAAATGAATGGTCCTACAGAGTGGGTCAATTTAGTGGTTACTATTATAAAAATAATGGTTTGTTACGTATCTGCTTAGATCTAAGTCTCAAAAATGTCTGGCTCTTGAATTTTCAGTACATTATATGCCAATAGTGGCTTTTGGCAAATACAGCTGGATAAAGCAAGTGCAAAACTCTGTACCTTCAGTAAAGGATTTGGTAGATTTTGTTTTTGAGGCTTCCTTATGGAAATCGAGAGGCGTTTCATAAAAATTCTAAAATTATTTTCAATCACGGTGGTGTCGATATATATGTAGATGATATAATTGTTTGAGAAAATAACCAGGATGGAAATGATGAAAGGGTAAGAAAAGTTTTTTGAATAGCTCGAAAAAAAGAAGATGTTACTTTCATTAGAAAAAATGTAGATTTGAAGTGTTTTGGGTCATAAGCTAACAAAATATGGATATTGTCCTGATGAAAATAAAATTGTATATGTGAGAGATTTGCCCATACCAAAAAAAAGGTGTTCAAAGAATTTTGGGAATGATTACGTAAGTCGGTAGATTCATTACAAATTTATCTGATGAAAATTATTCACTTCATGAAGTCCTTAAAAAGGATGTAATATTTCAATGGTCTGACAGACATACAAATGATTTAATGAATTTAAAAAAATATTAGTTGATTTACTAGTGTTACAATTTTATGATTTGAATAAAATGGTAATAATATTGGTTGATGCTTCAAAAGATGGAGTGGGAGTCCGCCTTTTATAATAATAATAATAATTTTGTTAGTCTCAAGAAACACAGTTTTTAGACATGTCAATACATTTTCTAAAATAGGTTTGAGAGGATAAGATTCGTCAATATAGTTTCTAAATCATGCTTGTAGATAAATTAGAGTTACAAAAAAAAAAGTTAACAAGATAAAATTCCAATCGTATAAAAAGTGACTAAATTATAAAGCCATGAGCTTTACAAATTATAAATCACATATCTAACATATTATATATAATCAAAGTTGAGTAAAAGTTCGGGTGGTGACCACAAAAGTGTCTCTATTTTCTTGAATAATTTCGAAAAATTGATCAATTTCATGTAAAGAATGTTTGGTCAATATTTTCTTCAATAAGTTTTTGAATAATTTGTGATATTGATGACTTATTTATTTTGTGGAAATTCATCTTCGAGTTAAATAATAATATAGATAAAATACCTTGTCTAATTTCCATTTAATGTATTGATATTAATATTATATTAATAGATATTAATATCATATTAATAGATATTAATATCAATACATTAAGTAGGTGGAAATTAGACAAAGTATTTTATCTATATCATTTAACTTGAAGTTTTTGAATCTTCTGAATGGCAAGTTAAGAAATTCGATAGATAATGCATTTTATAGCTTAATTCCTATATTATCTGTTCTTTTCAACCTATTAGCTGTAGGAACAAGGTTTGATTTATTTCTTGTATCAAGTTGGTGTATATCCTCGTGAGCAACTTTATTCATCAAGTTTTGTTGAACAAGAAGCAGATTTTCATAAACAATAACTGAGATAGGGTCATTATTTTAGGTTTTGCAAATATTGGTAGACACTTTTCATCATAATTGGCAAAGATTATGCTTCTTACTGCAGATTTTTTAATGACAAATATTCTATTAAGATCTACCTTTGCGTTATTCCAAATGATTATACTATACCAAAGGACTGAATGAAAAAGTGAATAACATGTTGCAAGTGCCGCACTTTGATTTACTACATTATTACGATAATGCACCTGCTCTCTCGTAATCATGCCTCAGCCACCGTATTCATCAGATTTGACCCCTGCGACTTTTTCCTGTTTTCAAGATTTGAAATATCCATGAAAGGAAGGCGTTTCGCGACAATTAAAGAGATATAAACCGAATTGCTGAGAAAGCTCAAAGACATATCAAAAAGTACATAACGCGGCACAAATGTATGATATCTGAAGGGGACAAAATAGCAACTGATGAATAAATAAATATTTTTTTGAGAAAAATTGAAATTCATCTTATTTTTTTAATAGACCTCGTAGACAACCGTACTTCTCAAAAATATGTGAAAAGTATGTTGACTGGGGTATTTTTGGATATTCCATATGAGATATTTAATACAAATAAGATTCCTCTTGGCTGGGATTAAAACAAATAGATGAATGTATGTCATTACGATGTCATCGATGACATAAGCAGATCAAGCTTATTCCGTGACATAAAAAATCGTAATTCATGAAAGGATTGTGTGTATTTTCTATAATGTTATCCAATTTGGTACTGACGAGCCTTGGGA